>LQNS02276924.1:12125570-12140369 GCA_001587735.2 Parhyale hawaiensis | reverse complement strand
GGCGTAGTCCCTTTGATGGTCGGTCGTCCTGACGTGTTTTTGCTACGGTGCCTGGGTGCTCTGGTGCTGCTGCTGCTGCCACTCTTGCTTTCTTTCTCTCTCTTATACTCTCATGACGCATCAGTGATGGCAGCTGCTGCCTGGTATGTTGGATATGCTGGAGCTGTGCCAGGGCAGACCCTCTATGTTGCTGCTGGGCCTATGCGCTACTGCTGCTGCTGCTGCTACTCACAGCTGACCATCGCCAAGCCTTTGTGTTACTGTCAGGGCAGGCTTGTGTGGTGCTGTACAGGGCGTATGTGTTTTCAAGCGTAGCCGTTACTCAGCATTTGTATAGCTGCTGTGCCACATTTTCCTGTTTATGTAATGCTACGGCTCATTGCCGACCTTTCACCAGCTTTGTCTTCTTCCTGTGCCATATTTCCTAGTCTCTGTACTGCTACAATTTAGGTAGTGCCTACTATTGCCAAGCATTTATGTCATTATTGCGCTAGATATTTCTTTGCTCCTGTGCTGTTATTCCTCACAGCTGACCTATGCCCAGCGATTGTATTGCTGCTGCGCCATATATCCTTGTATACGTGCTGCTGGTTACAGCTGATCATTGTCCAGCGTTTGTGTTACTGGAAGTTAGACATTAGGTGCTGTAGCCCTTGTGCATTGTTGTTACACTGTACCCTTGTCGAGTCTCTGTGTCAGTGCTGTGCCATTTCATTCGTCTCTGGCTTATGTGGCACTACACCCATCTATGCTGCAGCGGTGGTGTTGCAGGCACTGAACACGGCAGAAATATTCACGAGCTGTTTTGCAAGTGATTGCCTCGACTTTTCCGAGCTCTGTTGACATGGATTTTCGGCCAAACCTACAAGAACTTCACTACCTAGATCGCATTATTACGCGGGCCTGTTGTTAGCCCTGATATTTAATCCTATTGTACTCTTGCTGTGCTGCCTCGATCGCTACATGGGCACGTTATCTTGTAGAAATACAGTGGCCCGAACATCCATGTGTCGAAAGAGCACTGCTTGAATACGTAAGCATTAAGGAAGTAGATCACGATTTTTGAAATATCCACTGAGCTGAAGTATACGGAAGACGGATATATGAAGATAATTTCAAGGTAAATGGATTCAATAAAAACTTCAGCATTAAATAAATATTTATATGTTGAATTTGTTGATTGCGCTATTCTGACGTCTGCTTCACCAGCTGAAGCGTAATATTTGCGTTCACGTAGGCCTTGCGTTTTTCGCAAAACTATTCAAAACTCAATATGTAAAATGCAGCCAAAGTTATGCTGAAATCATCAAGGTAATAACAAAGCACTTGGACTAACTGTTGGAGTGATGCCATATCGTTATCGGAGCTGTAATCCATCTTTTGTAATACCTACATTTACTACTGAGAATTCCAGTTCCTGACGGTATCCACGACGAAACAAGCATGGTATACAATCACTCATTTGCTGACTGGAGCAGAGAATTCTGGGGAATTTTGTATAGCAGTATTTTTACTGAGTTGAGAAAAATTAGGTTAAATAACTGTGATTGTTTTATAATATTGTCTTTCAAGTAGAGAAATGAAAATTTTCTATGAAGCCACCCATTTAAGGCTTACCCTGATCCATGGCTACAGGATCTGCATTGGTCCTGCTGCAGCACTGCGAGATGGGAAATGTATTAAATTGACAAATCCTCACTGCGTTTAAGAAACAGGAAGTGATGCACCTGTGAAATCTGTTCACTCGGGAAACAGACAATAAAGTATTTGGTCTAATACATGCTCGTCGTGCGTAGACTTGATGTTAGTTTAGTTATCAAAGAGTATAGAAGAGTCTAATTAAAAGTACATATCTGTTATGATACCTCTCTTACTGTATATTGCCTTCAGTGGTTTCTGGATGCTGTTTCGCTTGTTCACGTTTTACTTGATAAGTTATGTAGCAAAACCTTTTCAGTGCCGTTACGGGAACGCGCTTTTGGCTCGGTGTTCGTGCAACCTGCTGCTCGGAGGCTGCAGTGGTTTTGGGAAAGCCATGCAGTTAGCGGGAGGCGTGACGGGGGAGATTCGACCCCCTCTCCTCCTAACTGACCTGGAGAAAGTGCCCAAACGCATCTTGGTCTCCCCCTCCCTGCCCTCCAATCACTTCTCTCTTTCCTAGCTATCTTTCCTGCTCTCTTCGACCCCATCATTTCTGCCGTGTTTGTCGATTTCATCACCTTGGCCCGCCGTGTACATCAGCTTTAGTGTTCTGCGCGTGTCTCCTCTTCTTTCTATCTATCGCTTGTATTCTTTGGTCATAATTGATTTTGCTGTTTTTAAAAATTTGCTTGATTTGGCGCTTTGTACTAGATGTTAGGATGACATCTTGTATAATGATCTGAAAGTTTATCCCAATGGACACCAGCGACCTGAGAAGCCCCGTCCAATGTCGAGTTTCCTTGTAATATCTTGAATTTTATTATTCTTAAGTTGACTATTCATGACCTCTTCAAATGTTCTCGTACCACTCTTTAAGATACTAGCAAATTGGCTAAGTATCACCTGGTCATAAAGAGCTCGTTTGGTAATACTTGAGTGTATCCTCCGGTCGTGGGAGAGTAATACTCCCCCCTTTGTCCAGTTGGAACTATCATTTTGTTTCAGTCGCTTGCTTGAGAATATCTACAACAGTTGATGCCGAACAGAATTTGGAGCCGCCTCGGTAGCAACAACGATAAATCAGCTTCATGGGCCGGCCAAAAATTTTTTTAATAGGTGGAGAGCCACATGCACCAACTTCAGACATTACTATCTGACGACCTACGTACTTTGGACATTAATTTATACTACTACAGAATAAGTGATCTAAGACCTTCCGACAGCACTCGGATGGTTATTTTTTAGTTACGTCTCCCGTCTACGCTAGCTTTAGCATATGATTAAGATAAACACTGCTCCATTCTCCTTCATTTTCTCCTCCGATGTGGTCGTCGATTGCTGTATTGCACGATGCTTATTTCACTCGCACTGCGTTTGTCCATCACGTACGCACCTCCCATACTGGTCTCGGCACTCCGGGTCCATTGCCAAATTGTGACTCAATTATGACATAAACTCTACCTCTGTTGCTATAGCCCGCTGAAGCGAAACGAAAGTGAGGATGTCTAGGCAACAACAGGACCGAGTGTGTCCATAATGTCTGTTCGGTCTCGTTTAAAGTGCTTAGGGTTCTTGGCTCAGTGCCTAGCATAGTCGTGTGAGGTTGTGCTGTTCTACGGACTGTGGGTTTTCGGGCTTTAGGGTTTTTGTCCCTTATGCCATGCAGCTTGTCGAGTGCCATTTCGTATTGCTCGTATAGACTCTGTTTCCTATTATTTCCAGTATTTTCTTTCACTGCTGGTTGATTGTCTTATCGTTTGAGTTGTATTTCGCTAGGACTGCACACAGAGAAATCTCTATAACGCTTAGTATACATTTTCGGTTAGAGGTAGTTTTAAACGAGTGTGAATAAGATAGGCCTATGCCTTTTAAAATAGATATATGTTATTACTGTCATTTCATTAACCCTTCATACACACGATACACCTTACTTTCCCATTAGAAAACCACTAACTGGTACGTACGTATCATAAATGGTGCACTATACATTGAGGGCAAGTTACTGCAGGTTCCGTCGCTGCACAAATTTGAATCCTCTGATTTTCAGATCCCCAACTTTTCCCCCGTCTGGCACTGTCCTGCCCCTGGCGGGGGGGAGGGGGATAGGGTCTGGTGCTTGGTCCAGACAGCTGCTTGCCTGCCTCTCCAAGCAATCGATTTTTGGTTTGTGGCGCATGCAGTGCCGCAGTGCGTCTCTCGTCTGGCATCTCTTTACACTGATATCGAGTACCACTGTAACCCAAAGTCCGCCCTGGAGAAATGCAAGAAACACTCCGAAATGAGTAATTGTGTGTTGTAAAATGTCGGGCTATACCGTACTGCACCGATTCTGATTAATAAACTATGGATCTACTAGTGCAGAAATGCAGGCAAGCGTGTCCAGTGCACAAGTAAACTCGATTCTGTTTTCGCACTAATGCGGCTTGTCGCGAGGTCTTTCCATATAAAATTGCGTCCATCGTTTTTTGCGGCACGTCAGAAAACACGGTTTCCAGTACGCCTGAAACTTGTGCCACTGCACAGAAAAGGGTACAACACTATATGCGGTTTCGATGTGGCATTCTAATGGGCACAGCTATGCTACAAGCTTGACAGAATTGCTGGCATTGCCGAAATAGCACTCCCACGACTCATGCAGTCAGTGAAAATTGCGTTGAACGTCTTCTGTTTTGGTTTGACTCTATTTTTCTTTGTTTTTTGTTTTGATTGGAGAGGCTGTTTCATTTTGCCTTACCAACATTAGCGCTAAGGACCTGCGCTATTGACAGCAGTGGTTTCCTTTTTGTTCAGTTACGTGATTTTATCCTACTGCTAAGATAGAAAAACGCAGTTATTCAACAGAAAAAAAAAAATGCTCTCCTACGCTTGTTATTTGTGATACCTACCGTTATTTTTTGTTAACAAAAGACGTACAATTTGGTTCTTGTGCGTATAGCTCTGAACTTGGAAGTGCGCTCATCATACGGCACAGCTGTATGGGTGTATAGCTACTTGAGAGGGCCCGTTACGACAAGTCCATTCATGAGATAATACCCTGCCTTCCGTGCCCTACGGCCGCTTTCCCATGCAGCTCCAGCTTCCCTTGCCGTTCCCTGGTCCAGTTTTTGCGCTTGCCCCCGACCGTGAGAGGTGGTGCTGCTGTACGACCACATAACGTCTGCAGGACTTGTCTCTTGAAAGGAATTACGTAGTCTTGCTACTGACTGACAGCTATTGGTCTCTTGCCCGTAACTTGAAGTTCTCTCGCGCTGTGCGCCTTTGGAGAAGATTACACTATATAGCTGATATCGTAGGTACGCGACTTTCTTGCAGCTTCAGCAGCAGAGTACTATTTAGTTGGGCCGCTGTCTACTGGAAGTGCTGGCGTTCTCTTACTATTGGCTGTTGCAATTCGAATTGCCAGCCAGCAAACAAAGTGCTCTTCTTTGCGAGGTTATCCGTTACGCAAAATCTCTTTTTGAAAAAGTAGTCCAGTCATTCGCTACGATGACTCACAGCTGCGGTTCTCTTACTAGTAACACGCATTTTTCATTTGCCGCATGTGATATTGCCACCTGATACAAGAACATTGTTTTTTTTTATATCCGCATGACCATCGTCATCAGTTTATCCTGTCGTCTGCCGTGCATGTGAGGTAGCCATCCATTACGCAGTTTAGGTCCTGTATGCATGACCGCGACTTTTACTTCACTTCCTTTCATGCGTATTACCTGAAAGCGTTGCGTATATTTACTGATATATATATATGGTATCCTTCGAGATCGCTGTCTAGTTCATTTTATCTTGCTCCTCACTAATGGACTCTTGCGAACCACGTAAGCCTAGGTTTCTTTGGTGGCATGTGACCGATGATTGTATTTACATCGTTTTGTTATTAATTACCCACTTGGGTTTACACATTTTTTTCATCGTTCACTTTTTTACGTGATTTTGTTCGAGGAAGGCGAGTTTATTGATTCTATCTCATGTCTTGTGTGAACGTTACCTATATCGTGCATGCGTCCCATCAACAACCGCCAGGGTTTCTTTTTACGTGTTTCTCTCTGCTTTCATCTCGCCTCCCGTAGCCATTTCGTATCTGTGATACCATTCGTTCCGCAGCGTGAACAGAACTTGCTATATATGCCGTGGCTTTCTGCCGTGTTATATGCCTCATTTCTTTGCTCTCACCATGTAGCTATACTTTTCGTGTATTGTGATACCACATCAGTACTATATAATAATTCACATCGTGTTTTTATTTATTTATGTATTTATATCTTTCCTGTCACGCTCTATGGGAATAAGATAGGAGAAAATTCTGATTTCAAAATGTAAAATAAAAGTGGGGTACCTTGCAGTCTTTTTCTTCGGTGAAAAAAAAGTTGGGTAGGTACCTTGCAGTCTTTTTCTTCAGTATTAGATAGGGGAAAAATAAAACTAATAAGATAGGAGAAAATTCAGATTTCAAAAGGCGAAAAAAAAAAGTTGGGTACCTTGGAGTCTTTTTCTTCAGTATTAGATAGGGGAAAAATGAGGAAGCCCAAAAGACGGCGGGGGTTTTAGTGAAGTGTTAATTTTTGCCGTCATTAATAATGACGGCACGGGCCACTAGTTTTACCAATAAATCCTTTAACGTACCGATCTGATGCATGCCATAATCTATTTTCTCAAGACTTGTGCCTTTCAAGAGATCGATATCTTGTTTATTTCATTAAAATTTTGGACTTCCGAAAAGACATCGTGTTGTGTATTTTATAAAATTATAGGCTTTCCGAGGAAAATATCTCGTCTATTTTATTACAGTTCCGAACTTGCTAATGGATATCTTATAGTGAGCCATTTCCTAAACATGTTTAGACTTCGCACGAGATATCTCGTGCAATCGTGCGTCTGATAGCAAAATTGCTACTTTTATGTGAAGTTTAATGCACGGCGCGTTTGCATCGTATCAAAAAGTATAAATCAAATGTGACACGCAATATGAACTAGAATATCTGTCAAGGCTTTGGTTAAAAGCTGTGCGATCGATGCAAGTGCAGCGTCGAAACTGGAAGATTGCCAAGTTTCGATGCAAGTTCGTAAGTTGCGCCATTCTGCGCTCGAAATGGCAGTAAATTTGGCCTCGTTAAGAAATCTCCAGGAATCGTGCCGTTATTCACTTTTGATGCCGTTTTATCGTGTTCTTGCCTCATCCTTCGCTTCTAAACTATAAACACTCGCTGTTAAGATATTTTTCTGCAGTCTCTTCAAGTGGTACCTATTATTTTAAGGCTGCCTTGTCTGAAGCTGCGAATCGAACTGGCATTTCACATTTTCTCCTGTCATTGCGCAACTCTAGAATCGATGCATGTGGACAGCGGTAGGTAATCTGGAGTCGGACACAACGACCATTTCTACAGACCTGGAAGCACGGCGGCCATTTCCAGCCTTGGTGATATTGGCAGTTTTCACTACATGCTCCCTGGCGCTTATGTGACGCTACGGTCCCGGCTGGCCTGACAGCCATGCATTCGCTTACCATTGCTTTCACTGGCGACCTGTGCATAGGAATTTACTGCCGTCCTGCGCACAGTATAACTCCTCTTACTGTTATGGACTGTTGTTTTATTCGAGCTCACTATCGGAAGTTACAGTTTTGCCTCCGCTGTCGTTCTTTATACGTGCTGGCCAGTAGGCTTAGCTTCTACATTATTCAGGCTTGGTTTTTCATCTGAAAGATGCGGAAGCTCTTCCCACTCAGTTTTATTTATTCTCATGTATAATTCAAATAAAAATAGCTGATATTGTCGGTAGCGTACAAGCCAAAGACTAAATTTCGGCGGGAGATTTTTTTAGGACCTCATGGCAAATAGATCGTTTGATGTCGTCAAGAATCCGTCACGCATCCCAGTATTTGTTGCTTCCTTGTAAACGACGCAAAAGTGCAGGGTTTTTGAGTTCTAAGTCAGTTTAGATAAAGAGATAACTAAAACCTCACTAGTAATTTTTCTATTGGACAACTGGCATGACTGCTAATATTTTACCGCAACCGAATTTTCGGTAGTTCGCAGTCGCATTTGTAAGGATGTAAGAAAACTTTCCAGCACTGCGTACTGCGCGCGCAAACCAAAGAGACCGATTGTGAGCCCGGCTGCTCAGGCTGTCAAGTACTCATTTGCCGTAAGGTGGTAGGTATTGCAGTGCATAAGGCACCCTTATTTTTGAAGGGGAAATTAAATACAGTACTCTTCACAAAACCAGTACCTTTACACATTACTCAACCGGTGCTTTTGAGCTTTGATATTACTATGAAATAATGCCTTTGATAGGTCTTTAGATATTGAAAACAAGTGCGTAATGCACCCCTGGAAAGCACAGTGCGTCAACATAAAGTTAGTGAAGGTTGGTTTCTCAGTGGTGCCTATTGCCCCTCTTTAGGTGAACTATACGCCGGCGATCGGACCCATCGTGGTCTGAGGGTTGCCCAAGATCGACCATACACCGTATAGTTAACTTTATGCCACCACAGTGTGGCGTGCAGCGCGCATATTATGGCCTGTTTACGATATGAAATATTACGCACTGCCCCTCTCCTGCTCCCTTTCTCTCACGGGTCACGCGGGATACCGTCGCCCTCTTACCCAACCTGCGTCAGGGCGCCACCTCTGACTCGGAGGCTCCTTGCAACACTTGCTTTGACGAAAGTGAGAGCTTGTTAAGTTGCCTTTCTGTTCCCTCAGCTATACTACGTGTGAACGCGGTGTAGAAATTCCGACAGTGGTAAATCATGCCCCTTGGCCAGTTGGAAGCAATTTTTAAGTATTGCAGTGATTTGATTCACTTGAAGGGATATCCAGGGTAAAAGTGAGTGACCTGTTGAGGTTGTTTTTTTTTTCTGACACGAATACTGTATACGTCAGCAAGTAGGCACTCAGCTATCAGACCATTAAAGAAGTTCACCACGGAACTCCATTGTAAAAGAAAAAGATATTACAACTTGGCACGTGTATCCTACATATTTCTAAGGACAGTGAATGACCGTCAGCAATTAGCCAACTATGATCTTGGACTGAATATCGCAAAACGTTAAATTACCAAAAATTGCGTCAAGTACCGGCTGGAACACAACGCGTGACATGTTGCATTAATTTTAACAGTAAGAGCGCGTCATTTCAGCCGCAAGAGATCTCTATATGTTCATTTTCATTGCATTAACTGAGGTATCACAGTGCTCCCCTGTGTATTCTAATTAAGCTAACATCACCGTATCTGTTACAGAGACTGAAAGGCGGCACAACGGCGGTGGTGGCCCTGCTGAGGGAGAAGCGGCTGGCCGTCGCGTGGCTGGGCGACTCCCTGGCCGTCCTCGTCAGAAAACGCAAGCCCGTCAAGCTCGTGGAGCCTCACAAGCCCGACCTCCAGGTACTGTCGTCTCTCTATTACATCTTCACTCTCCACATTTTTTGCTAACCGCAGCACACTATGTATAAAATGTACCCTATACATACAGTAACATACGCTATAGGGATGTCTCGCGTATGTTCTAGAGTTAACCCTTTCCGTACTAGGCTGAACTTCCTCACTACAAAGGCGCTTTTTCCGTTGGAATTCAATAGGACAAAGATTCATTATAGAGAAATAACACAGCCTGGTGTGAATAAGGGTGAAGGCTCTAGCGACTCGTCAATATTAAAACTCATTAGGGATCCTTTGGTTGGCCGGCGAAATTTAGACTTCGAGGATTAACTTGTCCGGCATTTTAGACTGGAACTTGTGTTGTTCCACATTGAATAACATTGTAAGTATGAAAAATTACCAGATAACTTTAAGCTGGCTGAAAACTCTATTTTGCAGAAGTTTTATTGGTAATCTATTAAAGGTTTGTGCCCGAGCGCTTCTGTTTGAAGTTCCGGACTAGTTAAGCCTCGAAGTCTTAGTTTAGAGGACGCTCTTTGTCGCCTTTGTGTGGCGCAATTTATTTCCACATTAGCTACCAGAAGCCCAACAACCTGAGAGGCACACAGTAATCCTAGGGGCAAATCGAACATTTATTTCGCTAACCGCTTGGGCATGGAATCCTCCACAATAAATCATGTCGTTGATTGCTTGTGTAAACGTAGATCATGATATCGACAGTGTCACCACAACCTTGTTATATAGCTATACTAATGGCTCAAAGTGTGACTTCGTGCTTAGTAGTTTGCATCAAAGTTGTAAAAATGTTTACTTGGCAAATTGACGCTACTGGGTAGCCTCCAAGAGGGTGGAGCTCGAGCACCACATTCTTTGACCGCTTGGAGGACATAGGTTGAGGCGTTTCGATCCTGCAGACAAATGCTGCAGGTCCCGGTCAACGTTAGCACCTAAGTTGGGCAGTGCCTCAGTCAGACCATAAGTCCTGAAGGGACTAAATAAGGGAGGGTTTACCCGGAAAGTCTGCTCGTGCCTCCTGTTTGAATATACATGACGTAGTGCCATACCCTACTCTTTAATTCGAAGTACATATATACTGTACTAAAATATCGTACCACCCTCTCTGCTTTAATTTACTTCCAATCAAAGTAGTATTGTACCCACCTTTTTCTGTGATGGTAGATATTTTCAATCTTTTTAATCTTTGGCTCAAAAACTTTTTTATACTTTGGGAGCTATGCCAGTCTGACCTGCTGGTGCGGTAATCACACACTCATGATTCCGATTTTCTTCGTCGGTTGATATTTATTTCTGATACTTTATGCCTACATAAAGGTGAAAATCTGAAGCTGAGCAAGCTGAATTACCTATAATTAACAGTTATCTATCCAATAGGACCATTCGGTCATACTGCAAATTGTGCTGTTCCTACGAAAATAGGCGTAGGTATGCAGTGAAGATTGTGTCCTTCATTCGCTCCCTCTTCCTGTGCACAAGGTCTGGGCGAATTTATAAAAGACAGCAACTCGCCAATCATCCTAATGAGTCCCGCGTTTCTCTTATTTCACCTCTGTCATATTGCCTTTGTTGTGACGAGGGAGGCTTCACCTCTTCAATATAATAATATAATGATCGCCTAAATGTCCTCATTTACCACGAGCTCATCACCTACAGAGCGAGCGGGACCGTGTCAACAATATGGGCGGTGTCGTGATGAAGCTGGAAGGATCTTGGCGCATTTTGGGACAGCTCGCCGTGTCCAGAGCTATTGGTCAGTACCTAATGTTTTATTGCTTGTAATTTATCTCGTACTGGATGTAATGTCTCTCTCGCTATTACACTATCTTCAAGTAACTAGTAAGTATAAGTTTTTTAGTATCCAAAAGTTGATTAAATTAGAGCCTAGTTTTTTTTCCGAAAACTCGATCTTACCGCTCCTCCAGTAGCCAGTAGATATATACTATCTAATTTTTCTCACTTTTGCGTATGGCGAAGCTACAGTCAACTTGACTGCACACTCCATCCTGGGAAACCCATACCCACTGGTTCGTGCTGCACATAAAGGCCAATCGGTCCTAGAGGACTGTACGGCTGCAGTCGACCACGGATCGTCAAGAGTAGAGATGAATAATTGCGATGAGTAGGAAATATTTTCTGTTTCAATGTCTAAAAAAATTATAATAAATTGAAAATCTTTCTGGAACAGTTTCACGCTATTATGTTAATATGTAGCTAATTCTTCGCACTACCATTGAAGCAACAACATTTAGTTTGTCAGATCTGGAGTGATGACGAGCGCAAGTCCGTTATACATTAACCCTTGAGAGCTATTTTCCTCTTGATCATTACATTAGCCTGGCCTGGAGCACATATAAAGTTAGACGGTGCATGATACCTTAGGAGCGGTCAACCCGTAGCCTTGTTTTTACTTGGCTTTTTATAGTTCTAAGTTAGGGGATGTTAAGCCTGCAATTAGCCATCTTGAGTGTTCTGTCACACGAAAAGCTTTGAAACGATGGTTATTCTCACGGCCATGTAAAAGTGGGCCATAAGTAAGGTACCTTTTTAAAAAAAATATTATAACGTTAAAACTAAAAATGGTAAAGCGACTTCGTTTTATTTTTGCTGGTGATAGATGAGACTTTGAAGTTTTATGTTAGAATAATGCAACACATATAGGTATGGAAAACAGTATTCTTTAAATGACCTCCATTATTGGCCCAGCAATCGCGAGCCCTTGCAACGGTGCTGTTCATTACTTTCTCTAACGTCGCTGTTGAAATGTTGTTGATCTCCTGGCTGATGTTTCTTTTCAGCTTCTGCAAGGTTCAACGTTCAACAGAATATACGTTTTTCCTACAAGATAGAGTTACAGCGCATACAGCAGGAGCAACAATTCAAATATTGAGGCAATTTTCCTAGACAGATTGATTTCTCGTTTTTGCAACATATTGTGGCCACTCCGATCTCCAGATTTAAGCTCTTCTGATTCCTTTCTCTGGGGATACTTATGCCTGAAACCTTGCGGCAGCTGAAAAGAAACATCAGCCAGGAGTTCAACAACATTTCAACAGCGACGTTAGAGAAAGTAATGAACAGCACCGTTGCAAGAGCTCGCGATTCCTTAGCTAATAATGGAGGTCATTTAAAGGATATTGTCTTCCATACTTGGATGCCTTGCATTGTTCTATTATCAAACTTTAAAATCTCTTTCATTTGAAAAAAAAAAATCGCTTTACCATTTTTCGTTCTAATGTTACATTTTTTTTTTTGAAAGATACCGTACTTTACTTATGACCCACCCTTTATTTGTGCTTTGCGTTTCAAATCGGTGGCTAATGCAGGGCTAATCGTACTGCAAATTTATATTAAATTACGAGGGGGTTCGTGTCTCGCCAGCTAGTTGATGTGGTCGCAAGTGAGAATTGAATTGTTTACTCGGTTTCCCTAAGTTTAAGCTTCATTTTGTTCATAATTCATGTCGTCTGCTGTGCAGCCTTTTTGCACAAGCTCCGTTGTTCCTCACTTTCCTTTCTTATCGCGTTTCACCATACTCATGCTGATTCTTGATATTCATTGTTCTGGTCGCATTTTTCGCGTTGTTCTCATCTGTTTTCTCTCTAAGCGTAGCTACAGGTGGTTACGTAGGCCTGAACTGATCCAATAAAAGAGCTCTTTGTTAACCCTTGCTCATGCAGCGTAGCCTATATGTACAACTTTTCAGGTAGTGCTATTTCTACGAGACAGATTAATTCATAAGAGAAGGATTCAACAACATCAATTGTAAATACTGCTTCTAATAATTTTATATTATAAGAGTTGTAACGACTCCTCCGACAGGTGATGCTGACTACAAGCCCTTCATCTCAAGCGAGTGTGACATCAAGAGTCTGGAGATTGTCGGTGACGAGGATTTCCTGATCTTGGCCACAGACGGACTCTGGGACACCATCTCATACGATGAAGCAGTGTCCTTCGTGTACGCCTATCTCACCATCAACCAAGGTAGGTCTATGTGGACTACAGTAATATCCGCACAGCTCGCTATTACCGTACCTTGTGTGACTTTGGAGTGTCTTATCCTTGTATCATTGACAGACTCTTGGGCTATTGGACTGAACGGCACCTGTGTCGGCTGCATGCTGTCAGTGCCCTGGGGACAGATACTTGGAACATTAATAATTTATATACGGTTATAATTTACTAGACGGTAGCTTCATTTTTAACTAAGAGGTTGCTGATCATGAGAAAAGATATATAGCATCATCAGTCTTTGAAAGCAGCGCATTACTCATTTTTTAATAACTAACGGTTTCTCCAAGTAGCCAGTGTAACAGTTTTGGCAGATTTTCTCCATCTTGGAAAGTGAAGAAGACTTGGACTAGTTGCTGTGAGTACCAACAAAAATTATTTTTCAGTGACCGCATTGCAAGAAACTTTTGCAAAAGCTGAGTTTCTCGCGCGGATGTGCTTAATATCTTAGCGGTTCATCGTGGAAATACCAAAGGTTTCGCATTCGAGAACACCCGTCAACACACACACACACACATTTACGTGGCCCTGTGGTAGGTGGAGTATCAGACACTGAAGAATAGATATAGCTACCGTACACTGAGTGTACAGTATGTACTCGTATATTGCAACTGCCGTTAGTGTTATGGACTACCGCTGTGGGCCTACGTCTTGTTGACGCTCTGGGTATCGCTTGGCTTTGGGCCCCAGCTTTTCTTTACGATCAGAGACGTTCTGTCTTCTATCAAGAAAAATGTATAATTAACTACAAACGGCCAAAAGTCCATAACCGAAGTTAGGCAAATTTGTTATAGTCCTTGCTGTAATTCATTTTCTCAGATACCGACTAGAAGAAAACGTCGGTTTAAACGGAGACTGCAGCATTTCTGTGCTTGCAAAGTTTCTGGGCATAAGACCGCGTATTGGTTTTAGCGGCACCCGTATTCCCGTCACAAACTAAGATGTAGACCAAAATGTAACTCTTACCTTTCAATTTTGTGCGCACATAAATAACTCGAACCCGTCGAATCGCAAATGCAGTGTTAGGAAATTCATGCGCTTAGAAAAACCCCTTGTCGCAGAGTATGGCAGATGGCTCGTCGAGATCTCGAGCAATCGGGCCATACTCTCTGGCTAGGTGGAAACGCAACCCTGCAGCAAGAGCAGCCATAAGTACCTTACAACAAGAATATTAAATTTGGAATAGAATGGAATAGACTGATGGAATGTTAATTGAGAATGGAATGAACTCCGAAAACGGAGACCAAAATATTATCTCCGTTTTGAGAGGAGTCTCTGTTTTGCGATGAGTTTTATAGCGTACCTGCTTGCTTTACGTTCACGAAACGTGTTGTTTTGCCAACACCAGCAACTCGTGAAGAAGTGCTCAGCTGTACTGCAAACGACCAGTTAAGTTTTGCTATCCTGTTGTGCTCGTCACTCAATATTGCCACTAGTCCCCAAATATGGCGCTGTGTGTCCGGTCTACGTTACTGGATGTTTTCTCTTCTATTTCCGGAAGTCTCCGTGAAGATTTCTGTTGTAGCAGAGAATAATATAGTTTAGCTCTATAGTGAGCAAATGAGCTTCCTCTCGCCCAGCATCGACATCCCCCCTCACAACACAAACATTATTGCGGGCAGAGGTTTACTGACCGCGTCCAGAACATTGTTTAGCAACAGATTGGGGTTGGTAAATGCCTAAGGCCGTCACTCCTAACATTTTAAGCCAGGAATTATGTCGTAGACGAAGTTACGCTTACTTGTGTGCATA
>LQNS02276924.1:12111078-12125555 GCA_001587735.2 Parhyale hawaiensis | reverse complement strand
GTCCAGAACATTGTTTAGCAACAGATTGGGGTTGGTAAATGCCTAAGGCCGTCACTCCTAACATTTTAAGCCAGGAATTATGTCGTAGACGAAGTTACGCTTACTTGTGTGCATACTTGAAATATTATTTTATGAAACTGTCTGGCGGATGGGAATATTGATGCACCGAAGCTTTGGACCGTGCGAAGCATAATGCTATTTTATTCAGTGGAACTCCTATATTAATTGTGGCTTATACGTAAGCAACCTATCCCACGGGATGCCTACCAGCTCCCTTGTTATGGTCACGGAAAGGGCTCCTCGCTCAAATTCTTTCTTGTCGTCATTTTTTCTCTAGGCCCTGTTCATCTCGGAGAGATGTGTTGCGCTTTGCTTTCCTGCCAGTAGTAGCGCACCGGCCACTTTGAGATCAATAGAACTCATCCTAGCTGGCACATACCTTGAAACTTCCGGCAGAAGTGCTGAGATAAAATTCAGCAAGACGTGTGACACGAAAGTGAGTAGATTATCCCGAAGCATTAGTCACCCACTCTTCTACTAGTAGAAATATAGAAATAGGTCCTACTTAGTGAGTTACTTGTGTCCTTACGTGAATAGTAATGACTTTAGATTGGCGTGGAAAACTAGGCTCGTAAGTAGCTATGTCGCATCAATTTTTCGTGCCCACTTTGCTTCCTTCCATTTTCATACTCCTACTTGTACATGCTTTATTCTGATCTTCCTCTTCCTTTCTGACTTGCTGTTCCCATGCGCGTTGATCCTGGTGGGAACACCTTCGTGCATGGGTTCCCCATATTTCTATCGTCCTACTGTATGTTCCTTGCTTCTTCCTCTGTTGGATCGCCATTGTTGTGGAAACGGAGGCTTAAAATACTCAATATAATAATGTTAATATCGCATCAATTGTGACCATTTGGAGCAAGTGGCGATAAGGTCATTTTGGGGGAACAAAGTATTTTGGCCGCTGGAGAGTTAGCATCACTATAGGCGAAAAATGAGTGCATAAACTTTAAGAGCATTTATTTGCGATCATTTCAGTGTTTCTCTTGCTTTTGTAAGTTAAACTTGAAAAATAAATGTGTGAGGCTGAAATAATTTTTTGCCCTCAAAATTACTTTATCACCATTTGCCCCGAATGGTTACAAGTAATGAGCTCTGTGAGAGTACGAGATCTTCGTGTTCTATTGTAGTTTGGGCATGTTTTCTCTTTCTCCAGTAAATTTGTTAGCACCGTGTGCAGCATTACCACCACAGTTTAACAACCGATGCCTGACTATTGGTGATGTGATGAGCTGGCTGCACCTGGGTATCAACAAACAGTAACTTCTCAAAGTGCAGTGCTTTGTATAGAAAATCCAGAAAGAGTGTTACTGTTACGCAAACGTTATACAGTATTCGGGCAGTAGCTATTGGTTTAATTAGTAACATATTGTAAAATGTTTTATGTTGACTGTCAGTCTTCTCAAGTGCTATGGAATGGGCCATAGTGTTCGGTTAGTTAGGCTCGTCCATCCTGTGTAATAGGGAGCAGTGCCCTTAGGGTGACCCCATAGGTCAATTTCCGTTCCTTCTTCCTCAGCTAGCATCTGAATCGGAGGGGTTCCCATCTGCTCGCTCAGTGACTACAGACCATATCTTATCCTTCTTTTACAGTAATTAAGAAAAGAAACACGCATATTACAAAAGTCCCGCTTGTAAAATATTATGTGGCTCTTGTATTGGGTAGAGACTGTGCTGTCATCTCCTAGATACCACAAAGGTGCCGTTAACCTGTCACTAGGCTACTATTGTCAAGTATATTTGTATTGAAGCAACAGCCTGCAACATACAAGTGTTCAATCAGTTTTTATTTTTTCCTATTTACTCGTACTTGCTCTTGTTTCTTACAACTGCGTATTCAAACGCTCAGATAACAATTCGTCTTCCTCTTACCATGCGGAACTGTGGAACCAGTAAAATTCTCTTTATGGCTGGGATGTAGTCCTGGCCATATCCTCCGGGGGTTTTAGTGATATAAATTTCAGAATACACACTAGATTATGTGCTGTGTGTCGTTGATATCTGATAAGGTAGTTGGTGGGAGTGTTCCACGCGTAAAGTATGGCAAATTGTAACATGTTATTTATGCAATGCCTGCCGCGCTTTGTTGCAAAATCTTCCACCCCGCACCATTTGTAGGGGGAAGGTGAAGTGTAAGTGAAATCCCGTAGAGGGTGGCAGTGTAAGCGCACCACCTACCTGTCCGGGGTGGGAATGCTAGCGCCTAGCGCATCACCTCCACCTGTGCAGTCTACACACACGCACACGCGCGCGCGCGGGTGCTGTAGGCCGCATAGCTGAAGTTGTTTGTTTGCCTGACGAGCTCCGTGAGTGCCCGGTAAGCTACAGTTGTCTGAGGCAGAAATAGCGCTGCTTTCATCTCGCTATCATGCGTCTTGCTCTCATCAGCTCCTCCCTTGTTTGTGCGTGTGTACTCGCGCCTTGCGTCTCATTTGTGCTGTTATTCTTTGAACTACACGTCGTAGCTTCGTTGCCCTTTGCTGTTCTTCTTTCCCTGTTCTCGGTTTGTTGAGACCCTCGTTGCAATGTCACACGATGTAGCGTAAGCATAGTAATAGTGCAAACACTATCGCTTGCTATCGTGGGCCTTTGTGTCTGCAGGACACATTCTGTCTGTCCGGGCTTAGTACCACTCCGACTGTTGCGATGGCATGTTGTGCTGTGCCGCAGATGTGGCTTGTCAGTGCATGCTCTGCAGCGGGCTATATGGACCCGGACGGCCTTGAGTTTTCACTTGATGTTTCCGATAGAGGGCGCAGAAGGGGTTGTAGGGTTAGGATCGCCGTCCTATTATGTTATGGAGAGCCGCGTCCTCCGGGACATGATAAGTTACTTTCGTTATGGGTAGGCATTCGGCGCATCTTTCTGTCGTGCACTCTTTGGTTCCTTCCACTTTCAAGTTGATGATACTGTTGTTCTGTTCCTCCCCGTCCTGCCTTACAGCGGTACCCACGCGCCTTAAGTTAGTGTGGCAGCACTGTCGTGCGTGGCTTTCACGTTTCTATCCTCATACTGTATATATTTTCCTCCCGCGTTGTAGCTAGAAAAGCCTAAAGGCGCAATCTACTGTATAGTGTATACGTACTGCCTGCCCGCCCCTTCTTACTCCTTCTATGTGGTTGTGCTCGTTGCCGCTCCCCAGACTTCCTTTTACAGAAGCCCCATCCGCTCAGGAAAACACCGCAGTCTGGGAACCCTCCCATAGCTGTAGTATGGGGCCCCAACTGAATTGCGGGTCTCCCTAAAAGCTAAAACTCTAACTGAACTCTTCTGGGGCGGCTAAAAATTATGTTAGGGGTGTATGTTGTGCTGTTGCTTTACTAAAGTGGGCGGGTCGCACTGCACGCGCACGCTGTGTGTTGCTGGGGAAGAACGGGATAGTAGCAACCGTGCCTTGCTTTGTTGCATCTCTCCAAAACATGCATGTCGAAGTGAGTACAATTGCACATTTGTACTTGCTATTTTAAAATATAAATTCAGTGATTAATTGGTAATTGGTTCATTTTTCTTGAGAATTGCTTAGAATTTTGCCACAGGCCGGTGTTGTGGTGGAACTTAGCTGCTCTTGATCTCGAGATGGAATATTTTTCAGGTTCTAAAGCCTAAAAGGCTTACCTATATTTATTTTCTTAACAGTTCCCTATTTCTACTAGGTACGGTTTTAAAAAAAACTAAGTTTTAAATGAGATTCAGTCTCCGAGCCGGTGAGTCAATCTTAATACAGTGGAGGTTCAGAGACGCATTATTAGTGTAGCTACTAACTGAATATTTGCTCACATTCGAACTTGAAAACCGAATTTTTTTCACTGACAAGGGATTCCGTAAACGGAGGCATGAAACTTTTGGTATTCAGTTTCTGTAACAAAATTAAGAGCCGCCGTTCTAGCAGCTCTCAACTCCGCATAGTCCCCCTTAACTCTTGTCCTGCACTTTTCCAGTCCAGCCTGTTCAATGCGGCAGTTGTGTCGGTGTTGCTAACTCCCTATGGAACATCCACTTTAAAGGCAATAATTTCCGATCAGCGGCGTTAATTCTTTCTTTTATGAATTAATTTGCCTCTTTCGTTGGAAAAACACTACATGAAGTGTAACATGTGCAAGCCCTCAGGGGCATAATCTGGCGGGCCCTTTCCCTGCCGCAATATGTTTGGGCATCACACCCCAAGGGTCCCGAGTGCCTTCTCCGCAGGGGACGTAGCATCTGGCCGTAGTTCATGCTGAGAAGGTTAGTTTTGTAGAGTTAGGTATAGGTTCTTTCTATTTCCCCATCTGTTCCGCGAGGTGGGCCGCCGAATGGAGGTAAGCGACCCATCCATCCCATGGGACTCCCTATCTGCTCCCGTGTGGGGGGCCACGGAAGGGACCCCCCTGTACGAGTTTTCGCTTTCTTCTGTCTTCTTCTCTTTTCGTTTTTCGCCTCTTTTCCCTGCGCCGCATGGCTAAGCGAATTACGTTCGGTCGACCCGTGTAGGGTTAGAAATGCTCGCGCCTTATTTCCTACCAGACATGGTGCACCTGGCCGAGACTGTACTAAGAGAGCTCATCTTAGGTCGACTCAACTTCTAAACTATCTATCTATCTATCTATATTATACTAAAAGTCTGTGAACCGGTCTTGCTTGTGTCTTGCTTGTGTCTTGTGTCTTGCTTGTGTCTTGCTTGTGTCTTGTGATCTTGTTTGACACATCTTCTTCACTTTTAGANGAGGATAAACAGATCAAGCCTCCAACCTGGGCTAAATTCCGCCTGTCTATTTCGTTAAGAGCGTGACACCGAACATATAAATATATTTATAAAAAAACGACGGTCATTCTTAGTATTAGATAGTGTAATCTTTTACTTGGCTATATATACGTACTGCATGCCCGCCCATTCTTACTCCTTCTATGTGGTTGTGCTCGTTGCCGCTCCCCAGACTTCCTTTTACAGAAGCCCCATCCGCTCAGGAAAACACCGCAGTCTGGGAACCCTCCCATAGCTGTAGTGTGGGGCCCCCAACTGAATTGCGGGCCCCCCTAAAAGCTAAAACCCTAACTCAACTCTTTCGGGGCGGCTAAAAATTATGTTGGGGTGTATGTTCCGTTGTTGCTTTAGTGGGCGGGTCGCACCGCACCCGCACGCTGTGTGTTGGTGGGGATGAACATAATAGTAGCGACCGTGCCTTGCTTTGTTGCATCTCTCCAAAACATGCATGTCGAAGTGAGTACAATTGCACATTTTTACTTGCTATATTGAAATTTAAATTCAGTGATTGATTGGTAATTGGTTAATTTTTCTTGAGAATTGCTTAGAATTTTGCCACAGGCCGGTGTTGTGGTGGAACTTGGCTGCTCTTGGTTTCGAGATGGAATATTCTTCAGGTTCTAAAGCGTATAAGGCTTACCAATATTTATATTCTTAACAGTTCACTATTTCTACTACGGTTTTTAAGAAAACTAAGTTTTAAATTGGATTCAGTCACCGAGCCGGGGAGTCAATCTTAGTACAGTGGAGGTACAGAGACGCATTATTGGTGTAGCTACTAACTGAATATTTGCTCACATTCGAACTTGAGAACCGAATTTATTTCACTGACAGGAGATTCGGTAAAGGGAGGCATGAAACTTTTGGTATTCAGTTTCTGTAACAAAATCAAGAGCCGCCGTTCTAGCAGCTCTCAACTCCGCATAGTCCCCTTAAACTCTTGTCCTACAGTTTCCCAGTCCAGCCTGTTCAATGCGGCAGTTGTGTCAGTGTTGCTAGCTCCCTATGGAACATCCACTTTAAAAGCAATAATTTCCTATCAGTAGCGTTAATTCTTTCTTTTATGAATTAATTTGCCTCTTTCGTTGGGAAAACTGTACATGAAGTGTATCATGTGCAAGCCCTTAGGGGCATATTCTGGCGGGCCCTTTCCTTGTCGCAATATGTTTGGGCATCACACCCCAAGGGACCCGAGAGCCTTCTCCGCTGGGGACGTAGCATCTGGCTGCAGTTTCTGCTGAGAGAAGGTTAGGTTTGTTGAGTTAGGTAGGTTCTTTCTATTTCCCCATCTGTTCCGCGAGGTGGGCCGCCGAATGGAGGTAAGCGACCCATCACATGGGACTCCTATTTGCTCCCGTGTGGGGGGCCACGGAAGGGACCCCCCGTACGAGTTTTCGCTTTCTTCTGTCTTCTTTTCTTCTCGTTTTTCGTCTCTTTTTCCCTTCGCCGCATGGCTGAGCGATTACGTTCGGTCGAGCCGTGTAGGGTTAGAAATGCTCGCGCCTTATTTCCTACCAGACATGGTGCACCTGGCCGAGACTGTACTAAAAGACCTCATCTGAGGTCGACACAACTTCTAAACTATATTATATAAAATTGGATCGCTGTTATGTAGTCTTTGTTTCTGATACGGCGGGAAAACTCTCATTATAATAATATGTGCAACGGTATGACAGCAAGGGTTCACTCTCTTGTGCTTACTGTACCAATTGTGTACGTGGTAAATGCTGTATTTAGTGTTCTTCATCGAAAAGCGAAGTTTTATTCAGGCACTACAAGGTTCAAAGAGAACCGTCGTGTTTTTTGGATAAAATTTAAATTCTATTGGCCAAGTTCTTGAAAGCTATTCGTTGCAGATTCTTTTTATATTTAAATAGACCGATGTTGCGGACTATACAGGTACTTTTCGTTCCCTCGTACACGTTATCGATGTTTCTAAGGTAAAGAACTTGAAAGGGGTTATCATTTCTTCTAGGATATATGCTTTCCTTTTTTATACTATAATTGTCTCTGTGCTTTCAGTTTCTATTTATGCTCTTCAACTTTAGGGAGCCTCGTTTTTCCATCTATTTTGAATTTCCTCGTCCTTGTGATCGATATTTCCAGGGTAAATAACTTCAGAGAATGTACGCTCTTTCTCACAGTAACGTTTTCTTCTTCTCGCTCATTTTGTGTGTAACTGATTTACTACATATCAAGGTAGCAAAGCATTGCGGTCTACTCTGCATTCCCTCGCCCTCGAGATCGATATTTTTAGGGTAAAAAACTGGAGAGGATTTGCGGTGGGGTAAGACCGGCCATAATCTCATATGACGGCCGGGCGACACTCGGGTGGTGGGGAGACGCAGGCGGGCCACCGGAGCCCCGGAGTACCGCACGGGCTCGTATCCCCGCCGCTCGTATTGATCGTATCTCACCGTCGCCACGTGGCTGTTAAAGGGGCGGTGCTGCTGTGTGTGGAGACTGTTGTTCGGGTCTTACTCGCTACTGTTGCCGGTCTTGTACTGTTACTGGGCGTCTACTGTTGCCCGTGTCTTACTCGGTACTGTTGCCGGTCTGGTACTGTTACTGGGCGTCTACTGTTGCCCGTGTCTTACTAGGATATTGTTGCCCATCCAGTACTGTTACGTGGGCGCTACTGTTGCTGCGTCTCTCGTTTGGCTACTGTTGCCTGTCTGGTACTGTTACTGGGCGTCTGCTCTGTCTCAGTGTTTTATTTTTGACTAGGTCTTACTCTGCTCAGTTGGTACTCTTACTCATGAGGTACCTACTGCTACCGTTGCGTTACTACGGTATTACTGTGTCATATGGTGGGACTATTGCTGGTTGCACTTTCCTTTAGTCACCTACTTCTTGCTGTTTGTTCTTCTTGGAAAAGTTTTTGCTAGTGAGATGAGCTGGCACTCTGTTTTTACTTTACTTTTTAATCTGGGCCCTTACTGTTCTTTTACCTCAGCTGTTTTTGTTGCTCAGCTTTGCCAGCTACGGCTTCCATCCTGTCTGTATTTTTTTCCTTGGCCGTCTTTTTTTTCGAATTGCTAGTTGCTCTTTGGTTTGCCTGCAATTGTCTCCATCCTCCTTGCTATTTTAAAATTTACCTTTTTCATTAAGTTTGCCTGTTCTTCATTTTTTTTTTTTTTTGCTCTCGCCTAAAACTGTGATACCCTCGTTTACCCTTCCTCTTACCCTGCCACTCCAGCCTCCGTGCCACACTCGCCCATCACTAACATTCGTTTATTCGTCCCATTGAATTGGTCGGCAGTCGCCATTACGCTCTGTATTCTGCCGTCGAGTTGCTCGCTTTAATTGGACGTTGCTTATCGGGCACGTTCTCCTCTCCGGGACCCCATTAAAGTTGCCCTGGCCCTCCCTCCCGTGCGTGGTTAGCTTTGCAATCAGAGCAGGTACCTATCGCGCTACCTGCGCGCACGCTATTGTTCCTGGATGCGCAGCCAATATCTTCGAATAAATACTGATCCTATTTCCATCCAAATGCTATTGCATTTTCTTGTCCCTTCTTCCTTCCCTCTGTGGATCGTCTGTAGTGCTGTTGGTAGAGAGTTTGACGCTAGAGGGCAGTAGCAATAGGTCGTTTCCTACTAAATCTGTTCAACAAGTTTGATTGGGGTACGATGTAGGCTCATACGAATAACACTGGACTTCGTTCAAGCGATTTTAATTCTCTAATATCCCAATTGAAAGTAGATTTTCATCAAGAGGAGTGCCGCCCAACACGTGACCAAATAGTTCTGATGGTAAGCAAAGAGAACAGTGACGGTGCGAGTTGGAAATGAGTTAACATACTCGCAGCAGTTTCGACATACAGTACATATCTGTTGTGCAGAATATCCATGCGTCGATTCTTCCTTGCTTTCTCTATTTGCCATAGGTCTGGTAGTATAGAGATTACTGACACTCAAATGGTCCAGTAAGCTGTA
This sequence comes from Parhyale hawaiensis, assembly GCA_001587735.2. Classification (NCBI taxonomy): domain Eukaryota; kingdom Metazoa; phylum Arthropoda; class Malacostraca; order Amphipoda; family Hyalidae; genus Parhyale; species Parhyale hawaiensis. The sequence continues at coordinate 12,116,816 of LQNS02276924.1, read as the reverse complement.
TTTGGCTCCAACACGTCATATATTTAGTATATAAAATAATATATTTTTTGATGCAGTTTTATATTCAGTGTTTGGAAAACCAATTTTGTTGGGTAATTCTGCATAAGAAGTCCCATTGGCGCATAACCTGCACCTGGCACGGCCTCGTGTATTGTTTGCAGACCGAGGTGAACGTGAGTGGGGCCACAAAGTAGTAAGTCTGTGCTTATGTTAGGAACCTGCAGTATTAAAACCGTATCGGCAAAAACTCTAAGGCTTATCTAAGAAGAAAAAAAAGTTGCATCCACAGTATTTTTTTCTAGGAAGGCTTCTAAAATTTATAGTTTCCAAATATTGCAGCAATACTTTCTCTGTGAAACATTGCAAATACTTGCAATTAGAACACTATAGATAGTCTTCAAAGTTTTATACTGATGCTATAGATGCTATATTTCCCCGTACTACGACTTCTGTCTGATAAGCTACCGTACGTCTCATCTTTACCCTACAACAGGGTCCATCAGTGACTAATAAACATTGTTGGGCATTCGATAATTTTCCTTGCGTTTCGATTATTTTTCACCTACACACAGAAAAGTATGTTCTTTGAGATAAAAAAATACCTGTTTTTTTTATCACCAACGACGTAATTTTTTAGCTTCAAAGCAATGATAATCGTAAAAAACACTGTTGTTCATCACAACGCTCTTGTTCATCTATTGTTTATCACAAACGACAATGCGCATTGGCGCCAAACGACAAGGTAGTTTACAGTTAACTAATTTTGCTTAATGGCAAACAACCATTTTCCTGTGTGTATTAGTGCCCGTTTTACAGATGTGTGGACGTTACAAATGGTACCTACTCCTGTGAAAACTTGAGTTGAATTCAGCCATCAAAGGGCTCAGGCGCTAATCTTCTGTTTATTAGGTACGGTGTCGTTATCGATTGACGGAACTGGACACTTACCGATAACGAAATCGATGGTAACTTATAAGATTAAAAGTACTCGCCCATAAAAAAAAATTCCTATGATGAAGCTGTTGAAAAATGGTTGAATGCTCTCCACAAGTACCCAAACAGAATCATTGCCCGTCCCTGAATCTTGAATCAGCGTGTGGGACGGCCAAAAATTTTTATGCGGTTTTAGATCAGCTTTTCCACTGTCCCGTAAAGAGCTCCGATCACAATCCATTGCGCGAAACAAAAGGCTGCGGTGTGCAGAGAAATGAAAGCTCTGCCTCTTATGGCCCGACCGTGCGCCCGTCTCCGTGTCGGCAGCGGCGTCATCCCTCGAGCATTTCCTGTTGAATGAACTTGTGTCGCTCTTCGGTAGCTATTGGTGCGTAATTTCTGTATTGCTGCCACACTTGATGNGAAGAACAGATGGAAGAAAGATCAGTATAAGTTACAGGTGAGAAGGAAGCAAAATGGGTACGAAAGGCAGACAAGACGATCGTGATGACGACCCAACGGGTCACGGGTAGTCTAGTATTATATAAAATTGGATCGCTGTTATGTAGTCTTCGTTTCTGATACGACGGGAAAACTCTCATTACCATAATATGTGCAACGGTATGACAGCAAGGGTTCACTCTCTTGTGCTTACTGTACCAATTGTGTACGTGGTAAATGCTGTAGTGTTATTCATCGAAAAGGGGGGTTTTATTCAGGCACTACGAGGTTCAAAGTGAACCGTCGTGTTTTTTAGATAAAATTTAAATTCTATTGGCCAAGTTCTTGAAAGCTATTCGTTGCAGATTCTTTTTATATTTAAATAGACCGATGTTGCGGACTACTTTTCGTTCCCTCGTACACGTTATCGATGTTTCTAAGGTAAAGGACTTAAAAGGGGTTATAATTTCTTTTAGGATATATGCTTTCCTTTTTTATACTATGATTGTTTGTACTTTCAGTTTCTATTTATGCTCTTCAACTTTAGGGAGCCTCGTTTTTCCATCTATTTTGAATTTCCTTGTCCTTGTGATCGATATTTTCAGGGTAAATAACTTCAGAGAATGTACGCTTTTTACTCACAGTAACGTTTTCTTCTTCTCGCTCATTTTGTGTGTGACTGATTTACTACATATCAAGGTAGCAAAGCATTGCGGTCTACTCTGCATTCCCTCACCCTCGAGATCGATATTTTTAGGGTAAAAAACGAGAGGATTTGCGGTGGGGTAAGACCGGCCATAATCTCATATGACGGCCGGGCGACACTCGGGTGGTGTGGAGACGCTGGCGGGCCACCGGAGCCCCGGAGTACCGCACGGGCTCGTATCCCCGCCGCTCGTATTGATCGTATCTCACCGTCGCCACGTGGCTGTTAAAGGGGCGGTGCTGCTGTGTGTGGGGACTGTTGTTCGGGTCTTACTCGCTACTGTTGCCGGTCTGGTACTGTTTCTGGGCGTCTACTGTTGCTCCGTGTTTTATTCTTGACTAGGTCTTACTGTGGTCAGTTGGTACTCTTACTCGTGTGGTACCTACTGCTGCCGGTCGCCACTCTTGCCGGTCCGCTACAGTTACGTTCCTGTTACTCTGTGGTATGGTCGGACTCTTGCTGCTTACACTTTCCTGTAGTTAGTCACCTACTTCTGGCAGTCTGTTGTTCTTGGAAAAGTTTTTGCTAGTGTACTGAGCGGTCACTCTGTTTTTTACTATTTCCTTACCTCGACTGTTCCTGTTGCTCAGCTTCGCCAGTACGGTTTCCATCCTGTATGTTGTTCCTTGGCCGTGTTTTTTTCAGAATCGCCAGTTGTTCTTTATTTTGCCTGCTATTGTCTTCATCCTCCATGCTATGTTAAAACTACATTTTTCTTTAATTCTGCCTGTTCTTCAGTTTTTTTTCCCTCGCCTATAACTGTGATACCCTCTTTTGCCCTTCCTCTTACCCTGCCACCCCAGCCTCCGTGCCACACTCGCCCATCACTAACATTCGTTTATTCGTCCCATTGAATTGGACGGCAGTCGCCATTACGCTCTGTATTCTGCCGTCGAGTTGCTCGCTTTAATTGGACGTTGCTTATCGGGCACGTTCTCCTCTCCTGGATCCCATTAAAGTTGCCCTGGCCCTCTCTCCCGTGCGTCGTTAGCTTCGCAATCAGAGCACCTACCGGAATACCTGCGCGCACGCTATTGTTCCTTGATGCGCAGCCAATATCTTCGAATAAATATTTATGATATTTTCCATCCAAACGCTATTGCTTTCGAAATCTTGCCCCTCGTTTCTTCCCTCTGTGGATCGTCTACAGTCCTGTTCGTAGAGAGTGTGAAGGTAGAGGGCAGTAACAATAGTTAGTTTCCTACTTGGCGTACGATGCAGGCTCGTACGAATAAGACTGGACGTCGTTCAAGCGTTATTAATTCTCTAACATCCCAATCAAAAATAGATTTTCGTCACGATAGTGCCGCAGCAAACGTGACCAAGTAGTTCCGATGAAAAGCATCGAGTCAAGTGAGTAGTGACGGTGATAGTTGGAAATGAGATAACATATATACTCGAAGTTCCGTCATATTTGTTGTGCACAAAATGGATCGATCCTTACTTGCTGTCCCTAGCTGCCACAGGTCTGGTAGCGGAGATTAGTGGCACTAAAATGGTTCATAGAGTTCTTTGACTCCAGCATGTCATATTTCTAGTATAATAAATTGTATATTATTTGATCCAGTTTCATATTCAATGTTTCAAAAATCAAGTTTATTGAGTGATTCTAAATAAGAACTTTACGAAAATCCCACTGGAGTAAAACCTGCACCTGGTACGGCCCCCGTGTACTGGGGGCACAAAGTAGTCTGTGCCTATGTTAAGATTCTGCAGTATTAAAACCGTATCGGCAAAAGCTCTTAAGACTTCTCTTATCAGAAAAAAATTGCGTCTCAAGTATTTTTTTGAAGGAATCAAAGTGCAGTCATTATGTATATTCGCTCGCTTGCCCAGTCGGAGTCGAGAAGAGTTGGATATTTTGGAGTGCCAGGAGTCAGGAGTAAAGAGTATTCAATGAAAGTGGGAATATTTAAAAATAAGAAGAGTTGGACTTGTTCTAAGTCAAACAATTTTGGTGTTCAGGGAGTTGGACACTGCATATATCCAGGAGTCGATGTCTGACTTACCTTAGCCATTAGCTAGGCCTTCGGAACGTCTGTCTTCCTTGCTCACTTTGCTTCCTTCATTTTCATACTCCTACTTGCTCATGCTTTATTCTGTTCTTCCTCTTCTTTCCTGACTTGCTGCTCCCATGTGCATTCATCCTGTGTGGGAACACCTTCGTGCATGGATTCCCCATTTCTATCGTCATATTAAATGTCCCTTGCTTCTCCCCCTTTTAGATCGCCGTTGTGGAAACGGAGGCTTTAACTATTCAATATAATAACGAAGTCGGACTTCGTCCATCCGACTCTGAAGATTTTGCAAAGGTTTTTGCGAATCTTTCAGGTGTACTTTTAAGTAAAACTTTGACTGCGTGTTTCATTGTATCCTAATTTAGTTTCAGTTCCATCATGAGCTTAGAGAGTCAGAGACTGAGCTGGTATTCTTCCCAGGAAATTTATATTTTGTGTGAATGGTTCCTTCACTGATCAGTGCGTGGCTGAGATCTTCAGACCAGAATTTTCCAATCAAATAATGATGGTACCGGTATACGCATAGGTAACGAAATATGTTATTCTAAATTGTAGGGCTAATATGATTAGTGCAGAATCACCTCTGGTTGAAGCTAATCTGTTACTGCACTAGTCATATCAGCCCTCATATTGTTGGTGGAAATTTCTGGAAACCTGTTCTCTTGGTACAAAATCGTTGATGCTAGAAAATCTGTCTTCAACTTTCAGGATTTTGAAATTTATAGTGTCCCAGTTATATAGTGTCCCAGTTATATAGTGTCCCGCTTGTATAGTGTCCCACTTGTATAGTGTCCCACTTGTATAGTGTCTCAGTTGTATAGTGTCTCAGTTGTATAGTGTCTCAGTTGTATAGTGTCCCACTTGTATAGTGTCCCAGTTATCGCAGCAGCACAGTCACTGTAAACAAATTGCAAATGATTCCCATTCAAGCGCTTTAGAAAGTCTTCTGAGTTTACGCTGACGCTATATTTCCCTGCACTGTGAGTTTGGGTGATGAGCTACCTCTCATTTCCTCCCTACAACAGTGTGCATCAATGGCTAATTACCGCTGCACATTCGATGAATTCCCAAAGGTACCATTACTTGTTTAATCTATTAGCGACTATTCTACACATGTGTTGACGTTACCAATGATGCTTTTCCTGCAAAAACTTAGGTATAATTTAGCCGTGACCTGCTAATCTTTTGTTTGTTATATATCGTTATCGATTTACGAAACTGAAAACTTGCCGATAACAAAATCGATAAAAGCAAACAGTATGAGAATACAACTACTCTCCAATAAAATTTTCGATGATGAACCTGTTGGAAAATGGTTGAATGCCCTCCGCAGGTGCCCTAACAAAATTATTGCCCGTCCCTGAATCATGAATCAGCTTGTAGGGCGGCAAAATTTTTTATGATGGTAAATCGGCATTTCCACTGTCCCGTAAAGAGCTCCGATCACAATCCATTGCGCGAAACAAAAGGCTGCGGTGTGCAGAGAAATGAAAGCTTTGCCTCTTATGGCCCGACCGTGCGCCCGTCTCCGTGTCGGCAGCGGCGTCATCCCTCGAGCATTTCCTGTTGAATGAACTTGTGTCGCTCTTCGGTAGCTATTGGTGCGTAATTTCTGTATTGCTGCCACACTTGATGGCTAC
>LQNS02276924.1:12082152-12110332 GCA_001587735.2 Parhyale hawaiensis | reverse complement strand
TGTTTGTATTACGTCCACTCTACCCTGTTTGTATTACGTCCACTCTACCCTGTTTGTATTACATCCACTCTACCCTGTTTGTATTACGTCTACTCTACCGTGTTTGTATTACGTCCACTCTACCCTGTTTGTATTACGTCCACTCTACCCTGTTTGTATTACGTCTACTCTACCGTGTTTGTATTACGTCCACTCTACCCTGTTTGTATTACGTCTACTCTACCGTGTTTGTATTACGCCTACTCTACCGTGTTTGTATTACGTCCACTCTACCCTGTTTGTATTACGTCTACTCTACCGTGTTTGTATTACGTCCACTCTATCCTGTTAGTATTGCGTCCACTCTACCCTGTTTGTATTACGTCCACTATACCGTTTGTATTACGTCCACTCAACCCTGTTTGTATTACGTCCACTCTACCGTGTTTGTATTACGTCCACTCTACCCTGTTTGTATTGCGTCCACTCTACCCTGTTTGTATTAGGTCCACTCTACCGTTTGTATTACGTCCACTCGACCCTGTTTGTATTACGTCCACTCTACCGTATTTGTATTACGTCCACTCTACCCTGTTTGTATTGCGTCCACTCTACCCTGTTTGTATTACGTCTACTCTACCGTGTTTGTATTACGTCCACTCTACCCTGTTTGTATTGCGTCTTAGTGTGTTGTACCCTAACTGTACTGTACGTCCTTGGTTCTATCATTCGTTATGCGTTCATCAATTCTTCACTACGCCTGCTATGTCTTCTCAAAGATTTATTGTGCGAACTGGAAGAGTCTGCTAACTTTTTTACGGTTGTAGAGCTTTGCAAATCCCTGCCCTATAGGAAAACTGTCGTGGGATTAGCACGCCTTCCCGTGCTCCAATGGAGAAACCTGCCCTAGCCGTGCAGCGCATGACCACCCTGGTACAAGAGTTACCCGTCTAGCTGTGTTACGCAAGTCGTGCCGGTATTAGGAGAGCACTCTTCTGAGAGTGCAGTCGGGGATTGACGATTTCATGTTTCCAGTTGCTTTCACTTCTGCTCTGCCTCTGAAATATATATAATTTGTTCATTTCTTACAACACGTGTAGATTCCGCGTGACACACCTGCCCCTGACTCGAAGATGTACCCGTTCTCCCATGTATTTTTACGGTAGCACTATATCTATAGAGCGCGTCACTTAATTGATACACCGAAGTAGAAACGGTTTGATACTCGCAATTTTCCTTGAAGTACCGGTAAATATAAACGCGTATAATCGTGAATTTCCCAGAAGTATAAGCCTAGTCTGATACTCTCGATCTGACAGTCTGTACTTCCCCGAAATATAAACAAACAGTGTAGACCTTCTCCTTAGGATATTCAGCTGAATAGAACTGCTCTCTCATTTGCATTTAACGAGAGCATCCCGTATCCATGCTACCTGGACTGGGGCGGTTACATTGTTTATGCGATGTGTTTCAAGTACCGTGCCGTATATAGGCAGCTTGGACCGAGCAGCTGCTGTGTTTAATGGAATTGTGGACTTTATCAGAATATTGGTTGGTTCTGCTCATGGAGTTAATATCCGCCCGTGTGCGATAACGTTATTAATGTTTCGCGGAACAATTTCTTCTTTTAATTATTACCTACTACACTTGTAGACACGGAGGGTCGTGTAATTACTGTATTCAATCCTAAGACTTGTAATAATTTTAGTCATCCCAAATTTTCACTCCCAATTTGAACGTAATTAAAGGAAGACCTCTTTCGTATGCAGCATGTAGAAACTTCTGAAATCCCCTTATGCTAAGTCACACCTCTCGTAGGTCGCAGTGTAGGCTGTACCTGCGTGTAAACATTGCTTTGTTTACTCTGCGCTCACTCGACGCTCGCAGCGCTCTCCCATCCTTCCCTTTTCACTCCTGTACCGTCTATTGGCATTTCCTTTTGTATTCTCTCCTATGCCACCTCGCCCCTAGACCAGTACTGAGCCGTCGCTTCGCTCCACTCGAGCTCACAATTTCACCACATATGTGCACGTTTTATCCAATGTTAAAATTAATTGGGGTTTAAAATTGGTTCATGCCCAATTTCCTTTAGAGAAAAAAGGCTTAAGAATTGGACCGATCCATGAAGGGTACAACGTAAGGTGATATTTTTACAGTTTTCTGCAGGATTTTCTGTGACTTCCAGCGCAATAATAAACATTTTTAGCCCTCACTGCATGACTTGGTCTTACCTTTCAGGTTGAAATAACACTATTAGGTGCGTAACAGATAGGGTAAACCATGCAGTGAAAGGTTAAATTATCCCTATATGGTAACCCACCGAAAATGACCGTGTATTGCAGAAGAACCCGGCCATTGAGTGCAATGGGGCTGACTACGTTTTACACGGTTCGTAAATCCTATGGCATCCATTGAAAATAATATCCACTCAATAACTATCAACAAGCAGTTTTCTGCGAAAAGATCTCCGCCTGTAGCTATAGTTTTGTTGGTCCTCGAAGCTGAAATGACTCTACTTGAAAGGGTTATGGCGACTTGTCCCCGTGTGTAGGATCTTCGTTCTCATGGTCTCTTGTTCTCAACACTATAGTTCCAGTGTTTGTCCTATTTGTTATCGTTACCATATACACAGGGTGAACAGCACTAAACAGTTATTCCTCCCATACACATATAACGCCTCCGTCACCCCATCTCGGTCCGCATAACGCTGCTTTTATGAAGTCTGCAGAATACGAAGAAGCGTCTCCCTGCGCTCTTTATGGCTCTAATGTTTGGGAAAATTTCTGTTAATTGCGACCGTGGGAGCTGAATACCTGCACTAAAATCATAATTTCGCGATGCTCCGTTTATTTTACGTTTAGTAGCATTTCCTTGGCGAGGGGCTGGGCTGTATGGGCGAGCTACCGTATGCGCCGCACAAACCGGTCCGCGAGGGGGAGTTGATCGCTACGAGTTAATACTCCTACTGAGTAACCTTACATCAAATTATCTCTTTATATATATTGCAGCACTGCTGATGGAAGTTTAGCGTTAGGTAACGTTTGTATTAAAAAAAAAAAATTCTAGTTAGGTGCGTCATTTATTCTTACTGAACGCTGATTTTTCTCCGCTCCTCTCCGTCCGTGTTCGGTTCACGTATAAGAGCTCTTTGTTGTTATTAATGTGATGCGTATCTCTTCTTTCTACTACCTACTGTTTAATCTCCCTGAATCGGTAAGGGTAAAGAGGCCTATTAGTGAGTCAATAATTTAGGGGCATCAATTTATTGTTTTTCATATCTGTGCAGAGTCCTCGTAACGTACTTATTTGTAATGAAGTGAAATGTTTTGGGCATCCTGTGACAATTTTTGACTCATATTATGTCAAAATTACCCCGTTGTGCGTCCATGGGACGGGGAAGACTATTCCCGAGTACAAGTTACAATACTTGAGCTTTGTTTAAGAACTACAGATATACGAATCTCGTTTTATCGCATTCGCTTCAATTTTTCGGGCTGTATACTTTTGAGTTTCAGTTGACGATGAGATACAGCGACTGCAACTGCTTTTCATTTGTCCTTTTCTTTGTTTTAGTTCCTGCTCAGGTTCTTGGTATGTCTTGATATACTTCATGTCCCATCTTATCCGATCTTTTAGCTCAGTGTAGCGGTACCCGCGCAGTGGCCGGAGGGACCTAAACTTCTACACTGCGTTATCTAATGCCTGGATTGCCTATTGCCTTCCTAGTGCTGAATGTCACCCGACTCATATTTCGACATTCGCGGGTCCCGTGAATATCCTGGCCTTTTAAAAGCCTTTCTGTGTTGGGGTCCCGCGTCGCTGTGGAGTTGCGCCCGCGCTAAAATTTGTATACATTTTCTACATCGCCTTTTCGAGCTGGAACTGCCTCCACTTGTGTCTTTTTTTATATAAATCATTTACTGTAGTTGCCTTGCCTTGTCAAAGGAATGGATGTTCAATGCCTTAGGCTTGAAGTTTATTCTGTACATCTTTGTGCATGTTGAATTATCCTTGGGGCATGTGTGAAAGCAGTGAACGTGTTGGACGTCCTCCTTTATTGACGTACATCATGCAAACGTTAGTGATTCGGCAAGTTTTAGAGGCAGTGGAATTCTGAGTTGACTATTTTTTGTGCACCAGAACTAAGGCATCTGTTAGGTTAAGAGGTATAGGTACATTAGTAGTTTCGTGAACAAGAACTGCATAAAGTGTTGCTTTGGTAGTTATTACGTATTTGGGCCCATCTGAAGTGGGATATGTATTATGAACGTATAAGTATAGGCAGGTATGTCGCGCATACACAAACACGTATCTGTCGATACGTAAGCTGTACAGGAAGAGATACGTGCTAGAAAAAGCTGACGTGTACGCAGACCTGACATGCAAGTGCGCTATAGACCGACTTGGGCCATACGGCCTTAGCAGCGGTTTCCGTTCTATACTTGATTGCCATTCTATATATATTCCCCAAAGCTCAGTTATCGAAATCAGTATTGACGATAACGTTTTTCTATTTCAAAAGTTCCTGTTATCGATATCGTTATCGAAGTGTTCCTATAGTTTTGACCAATCAATGGCAGTAACCACACAACCAACAAAATCTTATCACGGTAAACTTACCAACATTTTAAGATATTATTGAGTGCCCACCCCACTGTTAGGAGGTAAGTAAGTATAGTGAACTGTGTACACATACACAGGGCCCCATCACCACCCTTGAGAGGTTGCCAGGCCTAAACAGGCCGGTGATGACACGCTCCCTCACTTCCCCATGGCTGCACGCGACCTTCCCATCCTGTGCGCCCTTCTCTTCCTTCCCCTCTCTCCCTCGGTCGCCCGTCTGCTCTGTCATTTAGTAAATTACTAACACAAATTTGCATTTGTGGCTTGTGCGCCCATGTCCTGTTACATCTGAAACATGCGAGGCAGGTTGGCACGCTGTTGTGCATACGAGTTCTTCCCTAAATATCAGGAAAACCAGAAAAGTTTTGCCATTTTGTGTTAGACAATTCACCGTAAAAACTGCGAGAACTTCCTTGGTTACCTGATGGTGTGTCGAGTGTTCTGCTGTATTATCTCCCGTTTTAATTTTAATATAACTATCTCTGCAATGTACTGAATCCTTTAGTCGCATAAGCTATGCCTGTATAAAAACTTCTGCTTATATTCTCAATAAAAATACTTCTTACTCGTTCTCAGAAATTTCAAGTAATTAGCAACAATAGCCAAATCTGTTTCACTGGCTATTAGAAATTCTGTCTAATGTTTAGCGAAGCAAGCGAGCGCGTTGCTTTTGTTAATTAAAAGATTTGTAGTGGCCCTTGAAGATGCCATCAGTGAGTTGCTTAATAATGGATTAATGGAACTCCCTACAGCGTTTTTCCTCTTGTTTACGGTCTTGAAGATCCATTGTACGGTATTATTATTTAGAGATGCTTACAGTTACAGTAATAATATTTTCCATCTTGACGTATCACTTTTCATGATTTCATGATTACACATGTAATTCATTTCATTGTTTCATCAGGCTTAATTTTTATCATAATTGTTCTTCTTTTGTCCGCAGGTAAGACTTGAAATTCTGCTAGATTGACACACCCCAGTCCCCTCTGGTGAGTACGTTTCGTTGCATCTCTATGGGATGCTACTGCTCGCAAAGCTCTTGGATTATGTCTTGTTGCGGTGTTCCCCACGACCCGAGTGCTCGTGCTAAACAAAATTTGTAGCCTTTTGGTTGTACCAGAATGTAGGTAACCTTCAAATTAGAGATGATTTCGTTTGCCGGGAACGTCCAAGGCGTTTTCTTCTGCGTATCCTATCCTTCCTGTCAGTCTGCGAGTAGCACTCCTGGAGTGAATGCTTTGTAGAAACAGGAAAGGAAAGACGGTTAGTATAGTTAATTATAGTCTGCTAAATGCTGCGCTCTCAGGACTAAGTGTCCAACACCCTGAGTGTGCGTATCATTTGGTCGCAGTTAAGATTTAGCATATCTATAAAGCTCTAAGTGAAATTCTTCCCATTTCTTCTTACAACATCAATAGCCTGACAAGTGCTATGGCTACTACCTTTTTGTATTTTTATCACTTTTAGAGTCCGGTAGTCTTTCAACAAGTGAATTTTCGGTAAAATCTTGTCTCACTGATGAACGTCATGAACATTGTCGTTCTAGTTTTGCATGGATGCCTGCTTTTTCTAGGACAGTAATTATTGTGAGAAAATACGTTTGGTAGTTTTTTGTATCTTGGTTCACACATGACAGACCTACTAGGTCTATATGCTTGTTTAATTTTTACCTTGGCTTATAGCCAGCTATATGTTTCAAACTTTGTTGCATGATTAATCTTCTGTACATATGGCTGGCCAAATATGCATATTTATTGATAGTTTATTTTTTTCACATATCAAATACATATTTGATTATTTTTTAACCTTTTTTACGTATGGTTAGCTAAGTCTTTGGTAACTTTTTGACCTTGTACATGTATAATTAAACATAAGTTTGATATACTTCAACGCTGGTAAGCATAGAACGAAGATATACTGTACTGTACCTACTAAGTGTACTGCAAGCAGTAGGGCTTTATAGCGCCTTCCTGTGTTGTTTGGTGCTTTGCAAAACGCGCCATGACAGTGGGCGGCGTGGCAGCCGTGCTTGGATGCAATCGCGTTTCGCCTCTTTACAATCAAGGTAAGTGGTGCATGGCACCCGTCGCTGCCGCCCCCCTAACGTTGCGTGATGCCATTACGTCTGCGACAGCGGCAGTCTCATGCGAGGGTAGGTGGCCACTTCCTCTGTATGCTGCCTTCTTTGCTGGGGGCGTCATTCTGCTTTATTGCTTCCTGAACTTTGCTAGTTGTGACGTAATCGCAAGTGATCGAACAATTCCGTCTCTGTGAAGTGTTTATTGCTGAGGGTGTACGTGCTCCTAGTCCATTTTCTTAAGAACTTGGCTTTACTGGTTCGAATGCAGTAGGAAAACAGACGATGTGCCCATGTGATCCGTCCCTTGCTTGCGGCGGTCGTGCAGTTTTTTGGAAACTGCACTAGTCGCAGTAGTAATGTAGTGCTGGCGAATTTGATTATGTGTACTTAGTGTCTGCAGAAGGCAAAAGAATCTTCCAAAACTTTGCTAGTTGTTTGCATCAGTGCCGACTGTGCATTGTTTACACTCCCGATATATCCTAGTTTCTTGCTGTCCGTGTAAAGAGATATGGCAGTGCTACTTAATGCAGGCTTTACTTTTCTCAAAGACGTAGCTCCTCCTCCTGCATCCCCAATGTCCTGGAGTTCATATATGACTCCGGTTGTCGCTGCGTAAGTTATGGCTTCCGTGTAGCCTCGGATGACATCAAAAGACTTTGCTATGCCTGCCATGCGGATGTCGGGCGGTGGAGGTTCGTCGGCACCTCCTGCCTGCTGCACTCGCGTGTTTCATGCGCTTGCTCTCTCAAGGTCGCGAAATGGGATAGTTTCCGATTCCTTGGGCCCCCAAAATATCCGTCCCTTCTTTTTAACGAAATAGCCCGTTTTCACTCACTCCAACTATTGGAATACGCAAGTCCCCGACGACTCCTCCTCTTGGTTCCCTACATGTGTCAGACTTTTTATCGAATGCGACACGGCAACCGTGGTTTCTATGCTTCTTCTACGCTTTCATGCCTGTGTGTGTGCCTGCGTAACGTAAAGCGATAAATTGGTGTCTGTCGACCGGAAGAATGAGTGAAAGTCTTAATATCTTGACAGTCTGTGGCATTATGCTGCTTGGAGTAACTAATTTCAAGAGTTTAATTTCTACGACAGTTAATGATTTATGCAGACCAGCGTACGCCATTAACGTGTCAAGCTACGCTATTCCTATTTTGTGTCACTCCTTCTCTGTTATTGTCTCGTGATCAGTACGCTGGTCGCTATCCCATTCACTTTTGTTGAACCGCTCGCCCGCTCTGCGAGTCATCCAAATATTGATTCTCGGTATTACCAATCATATCTATCGCGTCTATTTGTTTTTAATTAGACTTCCTACGAAGTATCTGTGGGTGTTATCATGCGTCTTGCAGCAAAATGGAAAGACTGCTACCATTTTCTGTTTAAAATGCATCATGCTTGTTAATTAAACGCGCTATGTATATACTTAATTTGTAAGTACAGTGCGAAATCCGCCTGTAGACCGGCAGTGCTAAAAAATCTGCAATCGGATTATTATAAATACTGAGCAATGTCCGAGAATAATACTGTTTTGTTCAAGCGTCGTCACAGTTGTCTAATGTGTTTTTTAGAGTGATAAGTGGCGTTTGTACAGCATATTATATATCTCTTGTGTCAACTTGTTTTGAGCTGTTTACTTATCGCCATATTGAGCTCCAGACTTGTATACTGTATTTCCTGTGCGGCGTGTGAGATGGACTTTATGTGTGTGAACTTCTATTTGCATCGCTCATATCATCACAAATAGGCAAAGGACAGCTGTAAGTATGGTCGGAGAAAGTAGAGAGAGGCAGTCGAAGTAAAAATGTCAACGAAATAAGTAAGCAGATAACTTTAAAAGAGTATTAGAACGAAACAAGCAAACGTCAGTTAACACGAACCGGCTGCTGCAGCCAGCGAGCCGACCGCGACGCCAAATGTGAAATGTGTTTACTGCCTTGCGCTCTAAGTTTAATTTAGCTTGTCGCGGCAGTGTTTGATGGTCGCCGTACCAAGTATAGGGAACCGACAGTGAGATCATGCAGCGAGAAGGATATTTCGTTGGAGACAGCTATGCTTATCCTGCTGCGCGATAATCTCGATAGAATCTTGAAGTTCATGTTGTTGGAGCTCATTGTTGGCTGCGGAGACATTATTGGGCAGCTTTTTATAACCTCGCTCTTCAGATATAATTGAAGACCATTGTTGTCATTGTGTCTTGCAACGGTATACCCTCCATCCAGTACAATTGCTTTACCCGTTTGACCTGCCGCTGTGCAGCTAGGGCTTCCAATATCTGCGCTTGTTTGCAGTGAAGGCGCTCTATGGTGATGCTTGTACAGCGTCTGGGCCTCCGAAAGTTACAGTCTGCTGCATTTATCTGATATGGAAGCTGGTTTTTGCACGCTCCATAATGGGACTTGGTGCCTTTTCTGGTCACCTCTGATGCTCTTTTATGGTTAGTGCTTGAGTTTCGTTTTTAAGTCTTCTCTGGTTGCTGTTTCTTTTATGAGCTGAAGGTATGTGTGATATCCGTAGTGCCAGGTCCTGGATTTCTGCGGCTGAGGTCTTCCTATATACTCTCCTGTTGTATCCTAGTCGTGGTTTGCTTTGAAAATACCATAGCTACTAAGTCTGCTTATCGATTTACTCCTGAATCGCTGATATTGTGTCTAGGGTGGCTGTAGGTGTAAAATACTATTGCAGTTCGGTTATTCTACCACTATGCCTTTGCAATCGAGCACTCTTAAGGGCTGAGTTCTTCCTGGTCAGTGCTGCTGTATGTTTTGTCTAACAGAATAAATATACTGATGAGATCGCTGACGGGTAGACATTCTCCCGCAAGAAACTGTAATAGTAATATGCGACTCATTACAACCAAGTGTTGAAGAATGGCAGTGCAGAACTTCCGTCGGCGACATCAATGGCAACGATATTTCCGCATCCATTTATAGTGAAACTAGTGGACCCGCGCATAAAAAATTCAAGCAATAATAATACATTTACTTAATATAGGCCAGTGCGGAATCTTACCTTCCTTGACTTGTTTCTTATTCATCACAAGAAATTTGTGATGGCACTTCTTCATTTATTTTACTTTTCTTACTAAAATATAGAGGAAAACACTACGACTGCCAATTCAAATTATCGTAAGCGATGTGTGTTTTCTTCTGAGCAGTACACTTCAAGTTATCTGCAGCACACTCCTTTCCTCGCTTAGGTGACATGCAAAAAATTAACTGTATTAGTAATCGCTGAAACCTCACTGAATTTCAATACACAGTGTTAGTTTCAGCAGAAGAAAATTTCCACTCCCTAAAAGTTGGAATGAAGAATTACTACGTCTACTACACTGAAAAAAATCGGTTCCTCTGCTCTTCTCTGGTTGTCTACAAAATGTGTACATCGTAAACCAAAAGAAAATCTAATTTCGACGGAGAGAAACGGTAATGGATATCAGACTCCTCGGGAACGGCAAGAGGAGCAGGAAGAGCAAGAACTGCATTCAATGGACCCGTGCGTGAAAAGATTCCCCCAATAATCGATATGTTTGCCTACTACCTATAGGCGGAATCTTCTCTGACTTACTTCTTCATTTTCTTCATTGATCCTCTGTCGTGCTCTCATCCTTAGGTCTTCTATATCACAAGGCAGAAGTAAAATCTTGAGTATAACACGCCAATAAACTTGAATGCAACTCAAGTCCGATTAGCTTATAGACAATGTTGGCGCTCCGTAGCAATGAAGCAATGATACCGCCGTTGATACCGACTTCGCAACTCAAATATCTGCTTCATTTGAACTTCCGAAAATTTTGGCCTGTGAAGAGAAAACTGCTTCGTCAAGTAAGAAAAAAACAGTAAGCTAGAAGATATTGTCTACTGCCCGTGAAAGAGCACACTCTCCAAAGCGCTTAGTCGACTATCTGCCGAATTTATATGTCGTGATATGGTCTCCTATAAGAGAAAAAAATTATAAAATCGGATTCCAGAAGCTGCTTACATAGTGTTCCGATTTCAAGAAGTGTTTCAAGCAAGAAGCGTCTTCGGATGAAGGGGTAAGGACAGCCTTCGCCATCTTCTGCAACCTGACTTACTTTTCGCTTTTTTCCTTCAAAGCGTACACAAAATAAATACACGAAGCGTTTTATTATATAAGGATGCAAGCGCTTCAAGCAGTTAGTTATGCCTCGATGATGAGAAGAGTACGTACGCGCATTGTGACTCAATTAACGTAGGTATTAATCGAGTGGTGATATAATTATTGGAATGCGCTTAATGCGGAAACTAGACCTACCGTATTGCCTACTCATACTCTTTCGTAAGAGCTTTTAATTTGCTCAGAACAAAGACTTGACAGTGATTGTAACAATTCATTCATACTCCAACTTCAAAAAGTGAACAATATAACAATAGCCCAGCTTTTGGTGTGGCTGCTTATACAATGCCGTCAGAGTTGTGAGAGAAAAAAATAGACAATTTGCTCATTTGGAAAACGTAGAAATGATATTCGTTATTTGAAAGATAATCAGTGGCGAAAGGGTTGAAATAATAATGGTAGTAGCCGAGGTTGCTTTTTTTTAGGTCTAGGAAGCGGAGAGAGAGAGAGAGAGAGAGTCAAAAACTAGCATCGTCCAGGAATCAGATGAAAATGGGCTTAGAGCCAGAAGTGGTGAAATTTGGGTTCCCCTCACCAAAAAGGTGCCCGTGAGGCACATGTTTATTGTCACGCTTGTCTATGCCGTACCTCTTCATTAAGAAGAGATTTGGCATGAAAATGTAAGGCATAGATACCCGTGACACTAAAAATATGCCTCACGAGCACCCACGTTGCGAATGGAACTCGATTTCGTCAAAAATGGACATAGCCACTTCTGGCTCTAAGCCCTCGAATTATTATCGTTTAGAGCCGGAGGTTTGTTTGGCTCCAATTAAAGAGTTGGAGTTGGATTTAGTACATCCTACTCCGCAGCCTTGGTACGGTGCCCAATTGGAGATTTTATTAAAGCAATTATCCGATGCCACTCATTATGTATTCGTCAACATCGGCTAAACACTTATGAATTTCCGATAGGGTAGTAACCGCAGGGACGGTACATGTATCAAAGAACAGAGTTGACCGCTTGACCTGCTCGAATGGTGCTGCCCGTTTTCGCAATTGCCTCCCCTCCCTCTCACCAGTCTGTGCTTGTGGGTGACTCATGGCTGGTGGACCGCTGCTCACTGGCGCCGGCCCGCCAGCTGCTTAAACCTTCGCTTGGTTTCCTACACAATCAAATTTCCCATTGCAGCATCGTTGGGCATTGCACGCTTAGCCCTAAACTGTAGCGGGTTATGCTACCTCGATTGAAAGCTTTTTCTTCTTGGGGATGCTGTAGGACTAAGAACCTTTGTTGCAAAGTTACACTCCCTAGAATAAATAGGGTTAAACTAATTTTTTGTAAAACTTAAAAATGATACTGCTGACGTAAATGAAGTTCTACAATTTTACTGTAGTAGTTTTTATTGTATCTTCCAGTTTTTACTGTTTAATTTTAAATGAAGTGAAAAAAAAAATACCGTGGGATGCGTTATCCATTCTCAATATTAATCTCTTCGGATTCCCTATCATCGAAAAATTTTGTTTCAAACTAAATACCTTACTGTAAGGGGTACACTCGGTTATTTTTGACGTTAGTCTCTTTTGTTAGCCTTGCTGTTGTCTCTTTCTTGCACCCATATCCCACTTTGCGTGGCGGTATGGTCCCGGCAGGGAGTGCGGCAGCTGATTTTTTAAGCTTGAAGAGGGACACTCGCCTGACATTCAGGTCGACAGTTACGCGGTTCACCGGCATTCCCTGCTCGATTAGGGTGACGGCCCGAGTCTTTTTCTTCAATGGTAAGCTTCTTCCGACCCATCGTGATGCCTTGGTGGTTTTTGGTATGGTGGCAAAATAAGTGAAAAGGGAGGCAAGTAGAGGCCCGTGGACCAGCACAACATACGTGTGCTGTGCTGGAGCTCTAATTGATCACCGACTGACTGTGTAGCGGGGATTAACCCGGGATTTGTGTGTGGCGCTGGGGTGAAGCAACACACGTCATACCACCCTTCTCTCTCCTTTCATATGGCGGGCAATGCGAAAATAAAGTTATTGTCGAATTATGCAATAACTTTGTTTTTGCGGCACAGGGGTATGCTTTGTTTTGCGTCTACTGAATTAGGTCTCCGGTCTCCTTGCGGAAGCTCAGAGCCTACAGTATATTTAGCACCACTGCACGCAACAATATGTAATGTGACTGACACAGAGTATCCTAGCAAAAATGACTTGTGGGTCGCCGCCGCAGAAGCAGGAGCCCTCTATGTCACCTATGCAGCCTTGTCGCAATGCGGGCTGTAAAGACCTATACCCAATTTGGCATGCAGTACTGAAAAAATGCCGTTCGGATTTTATCAATAACTAGCATTTTCGCTGAAGAATGCGTGTAACACCTGCTATAGCTCCATCATTTCGCTCACCCCTTTTTGTGGATTGCAATGATGCGCTGCTCCAGAAAAGGTCGATTCGGCCCGCTGGTCTGGACAGACGTCCAAGCCTTGAGCCAGGAAGCCCTATTCTGTCCAGGTATTAAGCGCACTTGAGCAGAAAATATCCTTGTCAGATTCTTTTTAAATCTCACTCAAGACTGCGATGCGTGAGCGGTTTCTTATTCCCTTTGCTGGCGAGGAGATGAGTCTCGTGATGGCTCTGCGGACGTACGTATATGTGAGCATGACTGGTCTTCAGAACTCACTGTCGTTATTTTTGCTTTTTATCAATCGCAATAGGCGGATTATTACGCAGCTTCGTAGAGTGCAATTCTTGTGTTTGTAGCGTTCAAGTTTTTTTTCTCCGAACTCACGGCCGAATTCTGCACAGTTTCTTACATTTTGTTTCTGCTGAGACTGCACAGTAGCAAGACTATTATCGCAAGCAGCCCCATTTTCATAATTGACGCAGCGAATGCAAGGAAGCAGTTTATGTTCACTACAGCGATCATATAAACGCTCTTGCGTCACCAGCACTAATCATTGGTTGCGCAAGTGAGGGTCGTCGTCGTCGGTTGTATTGTGTGCATGGAGAAGCACCAGCACCCGAGCTGCAGCTGCTTGCTGCTATGCTTTCACTTCCTGTCCGTGATATTTTAGACGTCGCTTGCTTGTGGCGGTGCAACTCGAGCTCTGCTCCACGTCGCCACTTGATATCCTTGTGCGTGCATTTTTCTATTGCGTACACGCTAATTCTTGTGCCACATCGTATACTGTATCCTGTTAGCCGATGAGCGCCTGCCTTCACATCGCACTTTTCCCCTATAGTGTAATATTTACGTACTCGAGAACTTGGATCTCTATTCTCCAGGTGCTTACTTTTTTAAATGAGACAATATCCTTCCTTACTCTGATCACCATCTGTAGGCTGCTTAAGACCTGCCACTTTCTTGTCTATTAGCGTGGAAAAACTTAGTGGGTCATAAACACTGTACTAATGTGTCTTTACTGGCCATCGCACACAAAAAAAAACATATATATATATTTTTTTTGCGCTTAAAAGGGTAACGTACGAGTGAAATGCAGGCAATTGAGGCTGCTGGCTCCTGTTCCATAAATGATTATTGATCCATGTGTGTCGCAGTATGGCATGCAGTGACAACTTCTGCATGGAAGACTTGATTATAGTTCAGTTGTGTGTTTTAGCGGGAGCTGCTAGTTTGCTTGCAGCCTTGGGAGTGCTCGAAAATTTTTCGTGCTCAGCATTCCCTTTAAGAGTCATTGCGTTAGACGTACTTTTCTTTTCCAAACTCTGCGCTAATATTGCGCGTTCTTTTGTTCAGCTATAGTGTAATGCCCCCGCTATACCTGCTGAAGAATGCATGCCGCCCCTGTATCGGTTGTTGCATCAGTTGTTCCATCAGTTGTTCCATCCGTCACAGATAACTTAAGCCAGTTACATTTCTGTCACGCTCGGCGTCGACGGTTGCCCTCATCCGCCTCAAGTATGGGGGGGGGGCGTAGGGCGGAACACAGGGGTATATTCGGTTCTGCTATTGTTTATTATGGGGATCATTCATGGCTGTAAGCGTTCCCAAGGACTACCTTTGTCTTAGTTATGCCTTGAAGACGTCTTTCCCTCGTGCCCGCTGTGTTCGTGCGTGCGTACTTCTGTTTTGGTGTGCTCTTCAATCTTCATTTTAATTCTTTCCCCGCTTGCTGTACCCATGCCCGTTCATCCTGCGCGGGGAATACGAATCGTGCACGGGTTCTACGTTTTAGCTGATATGTATAACTTCTTATGGTTTTAAAGCACTGCGGTGTGTCGATGGCAGCTCGAACTAACACAAAATCTAATTTAGTTAATGCCCGCGGTTAGTTCGGGCACACTACACTGCATGGGGCTGCGTAAAGCTGATTGTAACCTTTTTCTGACCTTCTCCGCCAGTTTTACTCATCTATTGTGCCTCACTAATTGTCCGAATGCCATTCCTCCCTTTCCGGAATATCTGCACAAAAAGTTCAGGCTAGGCTGATAATACTGGAAATCTTGCGAATTCGTGGCCTCTGCTTACTGTGAAGTCTAGGAATTCATCCTCGTTTTGCACGTACCTCGGTCCTAATGTGTACAAACCCCTCTCTATCAGTACACTGTGTTTTGAACGTGCATCGCGAGTTTCTGGTCCGTTGTTCCTTTAGAGTAGACTGAGTCTTTTATCGCTTGAAGCTGTGCAGCTCGTGAGAGATTTTGCGGCTGACCACTTCTCATTGTATCCTCTTGGTTGTATTCGACTTAGGCGTGACATTGAGATCTTTTGTAGATAGTTCTGGACGCTCAGTGGTGCGTAAGACGGTGTCGTGCCTGCAGCCCCCGCCTCTGTAGAGCATTTCGTGAGACGTACGTAAGGGCGGCGGTAGCGGAGTTGCTCTTGTTGTGTAAAGCCACGCCTCTTGTTAGCAGGTTTTCTAGAGCCCTTTTGTCGATCCACCTGCTGCTCCTCCTCATCTATTTTTTATTGGTCTTGTGCTTTCCTCTTCTTGAGAGCTCTTGTTAGCAATTTTCTGAGAACCTGTTTGGATCGAACTCATTTTCTTTTTTCGCTTTTTTGTCATATGCCTGTTCATTAGTCCTTTGCGTCGTGTGGTCTTTCCTCCTCTGCAAATGACTCCTTCCGGACTCTCTTGCTTTATTACCATCCCTAGCTCATCATGCATTGCTAGTTACAGTATATGCATACATGCATGTTCTGCCCTCCCCCCTCTGGTTAGCGCATTTCTGAAGAGTTTTTTTACCCATCTTGTGATTGTTATGCAGTCATATTACAGCACTCAGGGGTATCTTCTGGCGGGCCTTTTCCCTGCCACAATGTATTTGAGCCTCACAACCCCAAGGGTCCCTAGTGCCTTCTCGCAGGGGATGTTGCAGCTTGCCGTAGTTCCTGCTGACGAGGTAAGTTTTGTAAAGTTAGGTAGGCTCTCAATGCTTCCCCTTCTGTTTCGGGAGGTGGGCCGCTGATCAAGGTGGCCGCCATATTCCCGCTAGACTTCTACTTTCTTGTTTTTCGTTTCCTTCTCTTGCGTGGCGTACCTGAGCGAAAGAGTTCAGCCGTGCCCGGGGGTTGGAGATGCACAACTTGCGCCTTTTTTCTGTCAGTAGCGCACTGACCACTCTGAGACCTCCCGGCAGAAAAGCCGACACAAAAATCATTGATAATTTATAACGAGACATACCTCGCGTCCTAGTGGCGTGCATGCCTGTATTAAACCACAGGAATAGTTCGGCGCGATATAGACATTGTGTCCCTGATGCGCTAGTAAAATTTTGTACTACTACAGTCATATTAAATACCTCGTCTCTCGGCCTCGTAATTTCGAAAACGTTTCGGATTATACACCCATTCTCTTTACTTCTTAACTGCAAATGCATTTCTAATTATATGGCCGTTCTTTTTACGTCTTAATTGTGAAAGCGTTTCTCGTTATATCTCCATTCTCTTTCTGTCATGATTGTGAACGCATTTTTGATTGTGTACCCGTTTTTTCTGCCTCTTAATTGTACAAGCATTTCTAACTGAAGCTCCAGCGCTCCGAGAGCACACACCTCCGCTGAACGGCGCAATACTAAACGACAGAGTGATAGACACGCGAATCATCAACAAAATACTGTACAGTCATTTGTTTTTCGGGACATTCTAGCTGTTCGTCGAGATCAATCACTAACTTTTTTTAGCCTATGTTGCTAACCCATCGAACAAACTGACTGACGAATCATGACCAAAATGTAGTCATCTTCCTTTTTGTTATTCCTAATAGTTTCTGTTAATTTCATAAATATCCATTCATAACTTGTAGAGTAATACGGCTTATAAACAGCAAACGTACAATGGGAAGGATGGCACATCACCAAAATGTAATCATTTATTCGTTGAAACACTCCTGACAGTTCCTGCAAATTTCATAAATATCCGTCCATTTCTTTTTAAGATAACTATACTTTGCAGGCAGAAAGACTTCGGTAAAAACGGCGCCTTCATGGCGGAAGTAATTATCTCAAATGTACTCGTTCTCTCTGCCTCTTGAATGCGAACACGTTGCTGTTGATATACTTTTCTAACTGCCATTTATTTGCAATTTTTTTTACAATTTGTTGTGCAACCCGCCATTTACCCTTTTCGTAACTCTATCGTTTACGGATTCTTAGCTAATATGAGGAAAAAAAACAATTATATTCGGCTACCGACTTCTCATTAAGTAGGATGTTTGTTTACTTTAATGCACTGTTGTCTAAGTATGGAATCTATGGATTAATTATGATAGTTAAAGCTCACAAGTTTTCGCATCAGTTTTTCCCTCCTTACCCCCTCCTCGTTTCTTCGCCTGCTTCCTCTTCTTCACTCTCAGCTGGTGTTGTTTTTGCCTCGCCCTCCTTTTCACTCCCTCTCCTGCCCTCCTCCCTCATCTTCCTCCTCGCTGTCTGGGACGTGACCGCACGCACCGATACGCGCGGAGATGAGCGCACTGACGCACGCACTCCTCCACCGCAACCAGCTCGCTCCGGCTGCCTGGAAATGTTTCCAGCAGCACCACCACGGCCCTGCTTTGGATGTCTTAAAACGTGCCTGTAGCACGGATATGGCTGCAAACACACGGTGCTAGGCCTTTTTTTGCTCTAACTAGCTCCTCTGGAAAGGCTTCCACCAGCTCCCAAGACCCTACTCTGGATATCTTGAAACGTGCCTGTAGCATAGATATGCGTAGAGGAATTTCGCGCTTTCTACCTCAGCAGCAGCAGCAGCAACCTATTACAGTAAAAAGCTAAACCCTGCACAACATGCATTGGGATATCGGCGATACCGAATCGTCATAATAATTCGGAAAACTCTGCTAAATTTTGATTTGTTACGGCGTTCTTACTACTTTTTCCCACTGTAATGCTTGTTCTGACATAGTACATTCTGGGTATCGTGTCCGGTACTTCGCCGCCATTCGAGGTGTTTTTGTGCCTATCGGTTACGTGGACACGTGTCCAGACGAGGTTTCATCGAGTGTTGTATGACCGTTGACTGCCTAACAGCTGAGGTTATGCAGATGTCGCGATTCTATCTCGTATGTTGCAGCTGTGAACGAAAGCTCGGTTGTTTTAACCCTCACTGCGTTGGGGCGCGTCGCGGTCGAGAGGTGCCGCTTGTTCTGATTTATGTGCCCCTTGGGCAGCATCATCAGCGGATCACCTAGCCAGAAATCGGCTACAAGCGTGCGTGATGTCAGCAGCTGCTTGCTTTAGAACAAGCAAGCAAAGTTGCAGCAGCCATGAGCAGCAGCAGCAGCAATAGGAGACCGGCGGCGGCAGCAACAGGAGGGAGGAGAGGACGCGGTGGAGGGCGCGACTCGCGCAAGCGGCGGCGAACTTTTGCCATGACAGTGTCGAGCGACCAGCCAGAGTGTGAGGTTCCTCACTCCGTTACCCTCGTACCGTCAGTGACAGGCCCAATCCAGCAACCGCTACAGTTTTTCACTTCACCCTCGAGCTGCTTCTCTTTTGAATCGGGAAAAGGCGCTGTTTAACCCATTCATTCTGTCAAGGCGCCATTATTGTTCTGTTCATAACATTTCCCTCAACACGATATTAACCTGAAATATTAGTGTCGGATTGGGGACTTGTTTTTCACATTCGTCATTCACCTCTACCAACTAAATAATTGGATTCTAATCTAATTTCCTGTTGTTCGGGCAGTAACCACTGGCGTAGGACATAGCTAGAACTTGAACTTAAAGTTCATTAAATCGAATAATCTTAGTGCACTGCTATCGTATCCGGCCGATCCGGTTTGACTTGCGCCCGGCGATTGGGACACGTGAAGGAAGTGTAAGCAATTCGCTGAGACGACTCGACTCGCTTTTCTGCATCCGTCCTGGGCATACCCAGCGTATCCTGCAGGCGACTGTGCTTGTGCTGCTCAGCTCCCCCCCAAGCACTGCCACTTCAGTTACCAGTAACTGCTCACTGCTGCTGCCTACTGCCGTGCACGTCGGCCTTCCTTACAACAGGTGAGCTTTAGTGGAGCGTGGCGGCCTCTCATGCGGTGGCAAAGGTGCAAATTTTATTGTACAGCTCCTATTGTACCGGATGTGGTTTTTGTCCTTTTACAGCACACGACTGACTAGACGGAAATTGTATCGATACATAATTTATGGTCAGTTTAGATTTCATTTGATGTAGCTATAATAAGTATCGTTATCATATTATTGTAGTATCATGCACATTATTTTACTCTCATTCGCATTTTGGTTATGTTAGACATAGGTACGTGGTACGAGTTGTCAAGTTTGAGCCCCATTTCGGCATCTTGTACATATTGTTTTCAGGCAAGGTAGAGGGATGGGCTCCCAATTTGGAGGGACCATTGCTGGTATTATGGGACCAACAGCTGCTAGATAGGCTTTAACTGTACCCTAACAAAATCCTCCGCCGCTTCAGAAGCTAAACAGAAAGCTGTTTCTAGGACGGCCAAATATTTTGTTAGAGTGTAGGTCATCTGTTATATATGATCGCCTTGTTGTATGCAGTTTAATCGTTCAAATTTAAAATTTTCGCTTCCAGGAAACAAAGGTACATGTATCGAGTGCTGGGAAGTATGGTAAATGATATTGGACCTCACCGCGTCACCTTACGAAAGTTACAAGGCCGCAGCATGTCATACTCTCCATCAGTCCACGGAACTGGTGGCAAATGTCTTGCTAATTACACACACTAACAGCGAAAAAAAAAATCCTTTTCAACGCGTACGTACGTTTTGAAATCCAACTGAAGGATTAGCTGTAACGCAGGGTTGAATATTGTAGAAAACAAAAACTGCGTTCCTTTTTTTACCATTGAGGGATTAAAAGAACGGGTGATGGGGACAACTTAGATGGCAAACCAGGACGTGTAATAGTGGGCTTTGTTTTGTAAGTTTATTTTATGAACTAAATGCGAACGGATTTGTCATGTGCTTCCTAACTTGTAGCTATCTCAGCTAGACAACATGGATGGAACATGTAGCCGTGTTATTCACACGCAGGAAATGGGAAGAAGCTCGTGACATGAGCGAGAGGACATTAGTCGTGGCTCAGTGCACGTGCGAAGGAAACACAACCGCGACTCCTGAAATTTTTATCGCGAATTTCCAGCCAGTCTGGGGAGTGTTACGGTGCCGTACCATGACAGTTATATTATTTTTTACCCATTACCTACAAGTGATGTTGTAATTATTCCCTTGTGGGAAATTTATGCCAGTGACGTCCAGTCTGTATTGATATTTCCGAACCTGGCTACGTTGCAAAACCTTATTAACGAATTAAGTGAGGTTGGGCGACTGATTCTTCTGAGTAACTGTGTATTTTTACCGTGGTTGTATAAAAGCCGAGGTATTATTTAGCTCTGCGAAAATAGTTTCATTGTACTGTCACTTTTATACGTAGTTTGCTTTTATGAAACGTGTACTGAAAGTAATTTTGCTGCTGATGTTGCGCAGTTACACTGCGTAATTTAACCACAGTAAGCTGCTATTCGAATTCATTTCGTGGTATTACGCCTGGATTCTCTCTAATTTGATGTTTTTGAAACCAATGTTCCTATGAGTTTAGCGACACCCATCCATCGTTGTAAGTGTTGTTTGACATTGACGTGCTTCTCGTACTAACGTACAGATTTCCACGATATCAGTCGAACCTGTTGATGAACCACGCACCATTTCATACCTATTTTTTTGTAATGTTTAGTCACTACTATAGTTCTATCATGACCGTAAATTGGGATTACTGTGTTCGTGCAGGGTAATTTCGGCAGACTTGTTTTCTCAAATTGTAAAAAGCCGACAGTGCGTGGGAGTTGTGACAGTGGGTATGAAGTTTACTGCTTATGCTAATTCCCACGTCTGTCATTCTATGCTAATTGGAAAAAGCGACTGAATAAAATTACCCCTTGCGGACGTATTAAACCACTTAACGGGACTTAATTTAAATATAGTGTCTCGTCTTACAATTTGTAGAGAACAGTTAGTTGCAATATCTTGGTAAGCTATTTTTAACGTGTAATCTACAATTGGCCATACTCTTATGATAGCAGCTTACAACACCTTCTTTTGAGATAGTAAGGAACTCCAGTAACGTGAGTCATCCCTCAAATGACAGTCGACGAATGCCACTCTCACTCCGGCAGTTTCTCTGCTCTTGACCTCTCCCACTTACCCTCAGGGGCTGCTGCCACTGCTGCAGGCCTCCTCCCTCAGCTTTTGCTTTTTCCCTTCCTGTTTTCCCTCCAGTCGCCAACTAAAACTTTGCTTACAATACGAACAAATAAAGATATGTATTTTCCCGTGCAGGAGAATACTATTCCTGTACTAGTTCAGTAAATAGTGCAATACAGGATAACAAGACCTACACAGGAGCTCTAGTTCAGTCGTGCTCTCCTTCAATTTTTCTGTATCCCTAGAAATTCTTTTATATGCTCTAGCACCTGTTCAAAAAGTGTTAATTTGCTTAAGTATCAGGACGGCAAGTTAATTTATTCAATTATGACCGTTAATGCCCCACATCTGAGAATATCTATTAATTATACCCTGTTATCTTGAGCCCTGTAAATTCCTGTTCCATCCCGTCAAGGGAACGCGCGAGAGCCGTCGTTGGAAAACCCCGCTCTAGTTGTTCTTAAAATCAAATTGTCTTGAGCAGAAATAGTTCGGCGTTGTGGGCTAAAAAGAATTCGTCGTAGGTTATGTATTTTGTTTTGAAGCGACCGGCCGGCCGTCTGTAAGGCGTGTGCTCTGCTGATATGCACTTCCCCAGAACTGCAGTGGGAACTTACTGCACCAGCGCAGTAGCTCCGTACTAATCTTGTGGGAAATGGCGTTTAAAACAGTGCCCTGCACCAGACGGTGGTGCTGCGCAGTGTGTAACACCTGATAGTTCTATTCGAATAGGCTCTGCATGCAGCACTGCACCTGTTTATGTGATGTGCTACTGTACATGTTACAGGGCTATCTCTCAGATAGTCCGCAATGCACTTCACCTTCAGTATAATATTGTTCACGAAGTTAAGAGCGTAGGCAGTGAACTGAACCAGCCGCGGGCCACCTGTTCACCTAGAAAATTCTTCACCTCGTTTATAGTCTACAATGGATGCAAGTGCTCTGCACCAGATGTGCCACTCAGTGTGTAGCAAATTCTTCACGTGGAGAAGAGAAGAGTCGGCAGCAGTGCATTGCACCAGCAGCGTCTTCACGCTTCGCTTCTCGCCCTGTTCACTGGCCTTCAACTGCTCGCCTTCTCTTCTTTGCTCACTCATTCCAGTGCTGCTGAGACGACGGCTCTCCCTGGCTCTTCTCCGCTCTCGTGACTGCATGCACACGCGTGTTATTTGGTCCCCTGTATTGTCACCGTGTGTCTCGCTCCCCAGACCTGCTGGGACATATCTCTCACGTCGTGATTGCATGCACACGCGTGTTAGTTGGTCCCCTGTATTGTCGCTTTCTGCCCACGCATCCTAGACCTTGCTACACCTAGTTTGAAAAGAAGCCCACTGCAGACGACACTTATGATATATCCTTCAAATTGAGGACGGACATATCGCCATGTCTCCGATTTCTGAGCCCCGCCATTCAGACGACAGTTGGTGCTAGAAAACGCTCACTCTTTAAGCCAAACACTGGATTTGATAGTACACAATAGTTTATGCCTCAGCTAATCCCATTAGCACTTTGTTGCTCGACACGGCTCATCTCCATGAAATTGCTTACACATTTTTTAAATTACGATAAAACTTTTTAACATTTGCTGTTCAACTTCACTGCTGGTTCTGAGCATCAACAGTTAAAATCCGACCATGATATTTCTTCTAACCATGTGAGAGTCGTTATAATTTTTGAATTGATGGAGTTCCGCTTAGCTTGGCGTCCCAAACCATGCTAATGGGAGATCATAGGGTGAGAAATATATGCCTATAGAGAAGTGGGCTTGTCTCGTACCAAACGTTGTAGGGTGTAAAGGGGCCTTTATTGAAGCTGCTCATACAAACACTGCTGGGGAATATTTTCAATAGTTCTCTATACGTCCAATTCTGGCCCGTGATGGATACGGTGTAAAAAAGCTGGATCATCTACTGCCAGTTGAAATATAGTTGTAAGCTATCAGACCACAGTTACAATTCAGAAATCCTGTACGACCGCATCTTAAATGCGATTGCGTGGATGAATTATGAAAACAGCGAAGAAATTTGAGGAATGAATACTGAACAGATTATCCGAGACAAAAAAATATCGCAGTTGTGTCCTAAACTAACGTCCTGAAAGTCACCGTCTCTAATACTCAGTTTTCAGGTCAACGACTGGTGAAAAATGGTACGTTGTAGTAAAAACACTGTCGTTTGCAGAGGGCTTATAGGAGTAAATTCAATGTATTGTAGCATATAACGTGGCGTTAGATCCCAGCTCAATCATAGGAACGCAACATATCCGGAGAGAAAGCTGTGACTGAAGTATTTTATCAGTAGACTTTTAATTATCAGTATATCACAATCACCGTAAGTGCAGGCTGAATCGTACAAGTCGCTCACAAGCTAGCGGCAGCGCACCAAACACCGTCCTCCATTGCTTTTATATCGTATTCGTCCTATGTTCTATATACTGTGGTAACTTCTTTAGCTTTGACCCATTTACATTTACCCGCTTACGCCCAAAGTAAACCTTTATATTTCGTAAAATTCACACTTTATTGTTTTTGCGTGTACTGTGCACAGCACTGGACATGAATGGACTTGTACGCAACATTGGACATAGATGGGGTTGTGCCTATCGCTGTAGTTGAATGTGCTTAATATGTAACTTTCGTAGGTTTAACACTATTGAAAAGTGGCTACCAGTATAGGGTCGAATTGGACAGTAAATGGTTAGAGTAGAAACTATTGCTCATGTGTTTCGCTGCCTCATGGTTCAAGCATAACACCTCGTGTTTGTTTGAGAGGGCTCGTGACTATAGTCGTGACACCAGAAAATAATGCAGTCTCATGTTTGTTGTTCAATCCATCTCTTCGTATTGCTTGAGGCCAAGCAGATCGTCAGCCCTGAGTTTTGTTGTCTGTCTGAAACCTTACGTGCATATTTGGTTGGCGTCTTACTTAAGCAAGTTTGTCCCTAATGTCTCGTGCGTGTTTGACTGCCCACACACGCCTCGTGATACTCTCCAGATCTAATGCCCTACCTTTTTGGTGCTTGCCTTGCCACCATAGGGACCTTAGCTACCCACTCAGCAGTGGCGTCGGTGCGGTTCTGTTGACCATAGAGCGCTCAACTGCTATTTGGTTCCGCGCGTGAATGGCATCGTTTGAAACTGGACAAAGTTTGGCTGAATTATACGTAACATGTTGTCGCTTGCTCTTTCGCTCTCATAGACGCCTGCTGCTCTCCTATTGGTGACGTCTGTGTTGCACGCTTGTATTAGGCTGAAAATATCCCCCTTACACTTAGTCTCTGTCTGTCTTGCGGCCGCGGCTTTTCCAACATTTCGCATTTGTGAACCTCCCGGATTCTGAGCGTGAAAGTCATATTCATTGTTGCTAACTGTCTAGCAATCTGTACCGCCCAGTCAGTTGTAACGTTTTGACCGCTGTCTTGCATTGCACGACAAACTATAAGTTCTCCAATCATTGCATTTGGACATACTTCACCCCAACGGGAACATGGACCGTCCCAGAAGCTATACAAAACCGTAAATGAACCTCTGGGTTTGCCAAAATTTATGTCCAGGTTGTTATTGAGGAGGACGCGATTGGTATCCTCGAGACACTGTGTGGGTTTCATCTCAAGACACGACGTTACCTGCGGCTGCGTGTAGCTGAGCAGTGGTGGCTGCTGCTGTCGCCTTCCTTCCATTTTGTTAAGACAACCGCAGGCGTGAGGCGCTGCT
Source organism: Parhyale hawaiensis (assembly GCA_001587735.2). NCBI lineage: Eukaryota > Metazoa > Arthropoda > Malacostraca > Amphipoda > Hyalidae > Parhyale > Parhyale hawaiensis. The sequence goes on along the minus strand of LQNS02276924.1, from coordinate 12,085,224 downwards.
GCGCTTCCGGTGCATTCTCCGGCGTGCATCGGTGCGCGCGCTCCAGACGGCATCCCACGTGCATCGCTGCGCTAATTCCTCATCTCTCAAGTGCCAGTTCTTCCTCCCCCTGTGCTATTTTCTCCTCTCAGCGTCAATTTTTCCTCCCAGCGTCCATTCTTCTCCCTCCTCCCAGTTCCTCCTAGCGTTAATATATCCACTCCTAACTTCCTAAGCTCTATTTCTCTTCTCTCCTTGCAGCGTCCATTTCCCCCACTAAAGTGTCAAGTCCACCCAGCATTGATATTGCCGCTTCATAGCACTAATTTCTTCTCACACCGTCCGTCAGTTCCCCTCACCATAGTCCGCAGTTCCGCCTCCCAACATTAATGCTCTTATATCCACTTTAATGCAATTGTTCCACCTTCACACCATAAGTTCTTCGCTCCGAAGCCCTAATTCCTCTTTCCAGCATCAGTTTCTCCTCTCCAAATTTAGAATTCCTCCTCACACCGTTGATTGCGCCTTCCGAAAGTGCTATTACTTCCTCTTTCCTCGCTGCCGTGTTCCCTTCCACCTAATTATATTTGCTTCTGATCCGAAGTAACTCATTCGCGTCTTCCCAGCTGCCACCGCCTACGGTATTGCGTTGTACTTCTGTGGTTTCCGACCTTCCGCGCTTTGATTTACTTGGTAGACTTTTGTACCCTTCGTGCAGTCGGTGTGCCCGCCACAGATGAAAAATTCCATATGTACATTTGAACAAAATGCCCGGAGCATGAAGACGCACTTGCGCTCCATTAATCGGCATGACCACTGGAGGCAACTGACACAATTGCGCGTCTTGTGGCCATTTGCCTCGGTGAAACTGTTTATCTGCTCCTTATGCGGCCCGTTAGCCACGGTAAAAAAGCGCATTTCACCTCGTGTGGCCTGCAAGCTTTGGAAAACGCCGCATTTGCACTTCGTGTGGCCTGCACGCCTCGGTAACACGGCACATTTGCACTTCGTGTCCGGACGTGCGGAGCCATTTTCGGCGCATTTGCACTTCGTGTGGCCTGCACGCCTCGGTAACACGGCACATTTGCACTTCGTGTGGCCTGCACGCCTCGGTAAAACGGCGCATTTGCACTTCGTGTGGACTGCACGCCTCGGTAACACGGCACATTTGCACTTCGTGTGGCCTGCACGCCTCGGTAAAACGGCGCATTTGCACTTCGTGTGGCCTGCACGCCTCGGTAAAACGGCGCATTTGCACCTCGTGTGGCCTGCACGCCTCGGTAAAACGGCGCATTTGCACCTCGTTTGGCCTGCACGCCTCGGTAAAACGGCGCATTTGCACTTCATGTTGCCTGTGCGCTTCGGTAAAACAGCACATTTGCACTTCATGTGGCCTGCACGCCTTGGTAAAACGGCACATTTGCACTTCATGTCTTTGGCATGCCAGCAGCACCGCTCCCCTATGCTTGCTTGGCGTGTTCGTTCAGCGCTGCGATGTTCCTCAGTGTAAACATTTGCCCCAAAATAGCAAGTCGCCGCTCCACGCCCTCGGGCTGCTTGTCCACTGCCTTCCTTTAATTGCATGCCTTCTCCTTAATGCTGTGTACGCTCCGACGGGTCTCTCTGTGCTCAGTCTTCCTAGTCCTGGATGGAGTCTTAAACGCTATGCTGTACTATTAGTTCTGAGTTTTGGAATTAACTCCTTAACTTATGGTAATGTTTACGATGCCTAGCTAGCGAAGCTGTTGTTTGCCTACAAGCTGTAAAATTCCTCGTGTATATATTAAGCAATGTCTTGTGCGTACTGCGGAGATTGTTCGTGTCAGGTGCAGAATCTTCCGTTTCTTTAGCTGTGTTCAAGTTATGTTTCTAAGTGGCTATGTAGATTATAACCACTTCAGTACAGCCCTCTTTATTTCTAATACGTCTGCCCACTATTACGTTTGTCCGCTGTACTGTCCTACTTCTTTCAAGTTTCCTCTACTATTGACATTTGATCTGTTGTTCCTCTTCATTCTGACTTGCTGCTGCCATTCGCGTTAATCCTGTGTGGATCCCCCTCGTGCAAGTGGTTTATGTTTAGTTGACATGCTGCATATCCCTTCGTTTTCTTCTCCCGACATATCGTAGTTCTGTCCCAGTAAGTTTAAATAACTTATTCACTCCCTCTTCCCATCATTTCATTACTTTCTGTTTCCATGCATGTGAAGGCACATCCAACAACCCGCAATTTTCCTAAGCGCTCGTATGAAGTAACACTGTACTCGTTGGCTACAATTGTCATTTGTATGTATTCACCAGCTCACTTGCTCTTCAGAAAAAATGCGTGTTGGTATCATGGGCATATGTGTATGTCTGCCTACATGCTCATCAGAATTGCACGTATTGTTACAGATGTACACCAACTTGTAGGCAGCGTGCTAAGCCAGCCATGCACTTTTAATGTGAACGCCTGCAGATCCATATGTTTTCTACAGCAATATCAATAATTACCCTCACTGCTAACCATTGAGAGCACCTCGACACGCATTCCCTCCCCAGGTGCTACTCCCGTGACACCGCTTCTGCATGGGAACCGCGGGGCTGCAACTAGTCACTGTAGCTCTGTTTATTTATGATCTTATTTGTGTATATCTCGGTGTGGCTGGCAGCTAATTAAGTTGGAAGGTTGGCAAAGCTCGTGCTATAGCGATGCCCTCCCGCGCCGCCGTGTTTTGCTCTCGCGCTTGGGTTATGTAAAGCCTGTCATATTTCTGCTTTTTTCCCCATTTTTATCGGTGACTTGCTATTCATAGGGCGGGTTTTTCTCCTTTAGTCGTGACACGCGCACTTGCCGAACGTGCTCTTTTTTTTCCTTGTCCTAAGCTTTCGGAGAATTTTTTCAGTTTTGAGTGTCTATATATAGGTAGGCAAATCTGACAATATATTCATTTTAGTATTATCATATTTTCTTGTTCTCTGTATTAGTTCTTTGTTTTTATGATAAATGTTTAACCGCAGCTGAAATTGATCCGTACTTTATATTGGCCGGCAATTTTGTAGGAAAGGAGAGTCCCATAGCGTGTCCTATGTGTCCTTCCAACTCTATTTCGG
>LQNS02276924.1:12053010-12077122 GCA_001587735.2 Parhyale hawaiensis | reverse complement strand
ATTTAACTGCCGGCACGGGGCGCTGAGTGACAGCGCCAGCGGTTGGGCCCCTGCCCCTCCTGCTGCTGATGGAGACGTACGACCCCAGTAATGAGTCCGCTAGACGACCACCCGCCCGCAGGGGCCCCTTGTGATAGAGGGGGCTCGGGGAGCGGACTGGCTGTAGTGTTGGAAAGAAAGGAACTGCGAAAGCTGACGATTGGGTTATGATTTTTCTCTGTCTGCAATGGATGATAGTAAGAGCGATTTATAACATGATGATACAAGAGAGCAGAAACTTAAGATCTCGCTTTTGAATGGATTATAATTGCTATGAAAAACCAAGAAAGAAACGCAGTACGGTAGGTAAGGAAGCTCTTGCTTGAATTTACCGTCCGGATTTTTTTAGGACGAATTTTGTGATGATCTAATTACCTGACGGGCAAGAGTTAGGCAGGTATGCTCAATTGTGGATGCTGGTCGAAGTGACAAAGAAGTTATTTTATACAAGAAAACAAACTTGATCTGTCCTGCAAAACGTCAGTGTTGCAGCGTTATTCTCCCGTTGTTTTCGACCCCAAAAAATGTGTCGCTGGAACCTACCATTAGCTAATTACGTATCTGGTCTATAAATGGCAGATTGTCTGGAACCATGAATGGAACTGTGCGTTCTCTGCTGCATCTCAACAGCTGCTGCTACCCTATCATTTTCTTCTATCTCTGCAGGTCTGATAGCGGGCGTAGCGCATTACCGTCTCGCTCGGACCGTCTAGTAATGAAGGTAATTAGCTACCCCCTCTCATCCCCTCATTGTATTGAACGTGCGCGGTGCGTGCCGGTGACGATATCGATCTCTTAACGAAGTCTCCTGCTGGACGTTAGTACCTACTCGCCATACTTCCGACACACCCTTGATCCTTCCTGACTTCCTTACCGTGTAGGGCTTCGTAGCTGGTCTTTCGTCTCTCCTTCCGTTTCTTTTGCATCCACTCTGCTTCTGTCGCTCTCCTGTTGGTATTTTATATTAGGGTAACATGTCTAGTACCCGTCCACTTGGCTTTAAAAACTTCCTGTGTGAAAACTAGCAGTGCTAGAGAGCCGTGCAAAGGCTTACACTGTAGGGTACTACTTAGCCTACAGTTTAAGGCTATGTACGGCTATTTAGCAGCACTAGTTTTCACACAGGAAGTCTTTAATGCAGAGTGGACGGGTACTAGACATGTTACCCTATTTTCTTCTTCTTTCCCCATAAATGGGCTCCTCGACCGGTAGTCCTTTCTTTCCTTGGAGCGCAGTAGGATTTGTGGGTATTGGAAAACTTAAATTGGGAATTGAAGACGTGTTGATAACCCCTCTAGGGCTTCTACCTTCCAGTTAATATGCGCCCTCTTCTTTCGTATATATTCATTAGATTAGATAGGCGGCAGTAGACGAACCAATAGGCCCATTCCCAAAGAGACACCGGAACCTACGCCCCGGCTCTCTATGAGCTAGTGCCATTGTATTAGTAGGATATATAGAACTGGAAAAAAGAAGAAGAAAAGAGAGAGAAAAAAAGGGCAGTATTCGTAAGGTGATACACAGTTCCTGCCTAGCAATGTATGTTTATTGATCTTTGTTGTATCACAGTCCTCTGCATTTCTGGTCGCCGTATTGTGCTCTTGGTACATATGTGGCTCCGTACGCGATGCACGTATTTAGCACCCGAATCTTTAACTATAATGCTTTATCATCTTGTGAACAATTAATTACATTTTTTCTCCTCCTTCTTGTTCCACTGAATGTTCTACAGAATGCTATGCTGCAGCCGTGAGTTAGCCCTGTTTACGCACGTCTCTCATCAAGCCACTGCTCATTGATGTACTTGGAGATATTTACAACACTAGGGTGACTCAGGCTCAGGGTATCGTGTTCGCGTCGTTGTGCAGTGGGTCTGACTCATGTGGTGAGGGATGCTTCTTCCCTCTTACTTGCCTTCTATTTTTTATTCTATTGACATATGGCCAGCACGTTAGGTAATATTGTACTGTTGGCTGTGTTAGTAGTCTCGGTGTTTTGCACCTTTTTGCCCCTATGGTTTTTGGGTTGTTGCTGTGTGTTGTTTTTTTTTTTTTGTAATAGTAGTAGTAGTAGTAACTACTGCGAGTGTATTGTCCACACGCTGTGCCCCGCCTTTTGTTGTGTTGCATCGCAGTGCCTAGGTATTCATTCTGTTAGCTTCTGGTAACTCGGCTCAGGTAGCTATCCCATTTTAGGTATTTGCAAACTCACCGTTTCCGAAAAAGTTACTACTTTTTTTTCTTCAAGGTGTATCGATAAGATCAGATAAGAATTTATAGCAGGCAGTCTGCTAATACTCTTGTAGATCTAGTTTCTTTTATTTCTGCGATTTATCGAATGACTCATCGGATAAGTTTACAATTTGGTAACGATGCTTCTCCTTGTTTTGACTTTTTGCCCGCACGCCGCCCCCATACCAAGCCAGTCTCTATACCTAATGGCACCACAATCCATCGGACGCCGTGGCAGTCGTGCGAGCTCATATCTCCTCTTTATCTGTGGTCGTGACAGTCGCACTGCCATCGACTTGCTGCGCTCTCCTTATTGTGTTTCATTTCTCCGTGCGCCTTGTGTCCAATGGACCAAATTATGGTCTTGTGCCCTGGTACAGATCTTGCTCGCGAGGCATTCCCGCACCACGTATACATACTGCCAATGTTACTCGTGACAGTTTGCACCTCAACAGGGGTAATGGCGACTTGCGAAACATTTACCTTATTTCAGCACATAGAAATTGCCAACATCGTGCGATATCGCTTGCACGTTACCGGAAGAAGAATCGGCTCTTAAAACATGCACTTTAACTTTGCCAGATTCCGGATGCTGCACCACTGGCCATATCGTCATGCTAGGGAGCAGACATTGAAGATCTCTCTTGGCACTGAATAATAGTCGTAACGAGAAACTTGTGACGTCCCAAATTGTGCGAAAACGTGTGCACCTCACGAAGAGTGTTATCATGTAAAATTATATTATTTAATTTTACTTGTTTACTATAATAATAATAATCATAATATTTCCAAAGCGAACTACCTATTTCCGCATGTTTAGTTCTAGTTGACGTTTCGCGGTAAACGTAATGCTTTACTGGCTACATTAAATTCATGCGACCTGTCGAAAATGCTTTAATACCGCGCAAAGTGCTTATGTTTCGAACGTTGAAAGGATAGCCTACTGCTATTGCTGCTAGATATTGGACGATCTCGCCGATACAGAAGGTGATAGTTTAGGATAGGTTTGATTCAACAAGAATATGCCTAAGCTAACTTTTTGCACGTACGTTACACTTAAATCTCAGGTCGTCCACGTGCTATACCGGCCCCGATTTCTAGTCTCTGTTGGTAGGCCCCTCTAACGCACCTCTGACTCACACTGGCGGCAGTGCTGCGGCCAAGCGACCCTCACCGTCCGCACTCGGCGGTGACTCACACCGCGGGCCGTCGTCTGTTGTCGCCGCTATCGGTGATGGGCCCCCGAGGGTGTTCTGGGCTTCCCTTGGAGCTGTCCCGGCCACACCTTTCTTTTGTATTAGCTCGTTAGAGCGCTTTGATATTGCCTTGCTGTCTTCACTTTGAGGAATAAAGCTATCATGACTGCGGGTGTTTCTTGACGCTGCGTATCGTAAGAGTGCTGGCACCACAAAAGCAGTTCAGCGAGAAGCTGGCTAGCAGGCTGGCAGTATTTGAGAAGCACGGAATGCATTGGAGCGCGCATACCGAACAGCGGCAGCGGACTGCTCTACTGCCACTGTTCGGTGTGCTCGCTCCAGTGCATTCCGTGCTTCTCAAAAACTGACAGCCTGCCAACTTCTCGCTGAACTGCTTTTGGTGCGCCAGTGCCTTAACTCTCAAGCCTTTAGCCGTTAGATTTTGCAAAATTACAAATGGATGTTTGCTCTGCGGTTTATCAGATCTGAATTGCTAACTGCCAGTGTAGTACTGATCTTTGTATGACTGCTGTGTCAGCTATAAAACTGATCCACCAAATTAGGCCTTGCCAAAGTTAAATTTAGGGAACAATTGTTGATATTTACGACACCACTGCTTTTCAATGTCCTAGAGGAGGCATTCAAATTGGAATCAGGGAACTCAAATTGGCATGTTGTCTTTGTATTGTTCGGACATTTTTAGTTCATCTCTTGCCAAGAAAAAAAAAATTGTGCACCAGCACGACGGCCGTTTCTCTTCGCTGCTACCCGAACTCACGCACGCCTCTTTCGTGCCACTTCGCCATTCTCTTCACAAAAATCGGATGCTGGCACTGGAGATAATTGACGCTTTTGCGGCATTTTTCCTTCGCTGCGAGGCCGGTCCGTGCGTTGCTCTGTGCTGGCTCATGACGGTAAATGGTTGCTTTGTCCTCGTATGAACCAGTGTACTGCTCCTTGACACTCCCGCTACCGATATATTGCTCCTATTTATTATCATCTGTCGCACCGCCCTGTACTCCGTCGCTTGCCAGCTCTCCCGCTGTCATATGGCCACCATCATATGGAGTTTGCCTTGTCCGCTGTTATCTGTGTTTCGCAAGTCGAGGCTGCGTTTCTCAACTAGAAAACCATGTTTTCCATTGCAACCACGTTTGTGTGAAGGACTACTCGAGTCAGAAATTACTACTTGTGTGCACGGGACGTCTATCTTTTGTGCCCACTTCGCTTCCTTCAGTTTTCATCCTCATAGGTATACTGATGATGCTTTGTTCTGTTCTTTCCTCTTCATTCCTGATTTACTGTTATAATGAGCGTTGGTTCATCTTCGTGCATGAGTTTCTCTTTTCTATAGACATACCTACTGCATGTCTCTTCTGTGTCCTTTCTTGATTCACCATAGTTATGTCTAGTGAGGCTAAAATGACTAAAATAATAATAACTACTTTTGTGCAGTCTTGGCATATAGTTCCAGCCATTTTTTATGAATTCCCTGCAGTATACTCTAGTAATATATGCTAGACCGATCAGTGGTACTAGGTATGAATTTCACAGATAGAGGTACCGTTGGCCGAGTGCCTGCCGCGGTATCTGTACTGTCAGTTCATAGCAAATTGTTACCATTGACTGATCGGGTGTAACCTATTGAGCCGGCTGCTTTATCTCATTCTATCATGTGTCCGCCCCCAGTCGTGCTGCGCTGGCGATAAGATACTTCTTCGCACCCTGCGCGTGATGCTTGCTTTCAGGACACCGTACTATTTCAGTTTTATATACCCTAAGTTAGGAAAATGTTTATATATAATGTGTGCGACAATCTTCACCGTTTTCCAGTTCCGGTTGATCGCTGCAGGTTTCAGTAAAATGCAGTGCCTTAAGCAGAGAGCTCAGTGCTTATTTTGATGTTACCGTAACTGCTTTACTATTCCTTATTTTCGTTTCCGGTGCAGCAAGCTCTCAGTTCCGTCCTTATATAGCACCGAGTAGTTCTAATCCTGCAAGGGTGCTGCTGCCGTGCTTATAGCTGATACAAAGCCCACGGTGCGGTCTCTTCAAAACTTCTTCATGTCAAGTTCCATACCGCGTTAGACGCTGCCGAGGCAACAATTGTCTATAGAGAGCAGCACTTGATGTCGTGTTACGTGCCAGTGGAATGGGCCACACCCGCCTCACCAAATCGATCGGCAGCAGCAATGACCGTCCATACAGCGAGCGCAGGGGCGCCCCTGCCTGCACCAATCAATATCTATGTACCCGGGGGTCCCATTACTGTTGCCTTTAAGTCGTGCTGCGTCCTATACTTTTTCCTCCTCTGTGGGGGTGGCTGCAGTCTCTTGGCTTGGCGTATATGGTCTCACTTCTGTTGGACTGCGCCTCTATCAAACCTCTTCAGTCGAACAACGGTAACGAATAACCTTGATTTATTTCGTCCGCACACGAATCTATTGAGCTCGAGTAACAATAGTAGATAAGCCTACTCTATTTATTGCTCGCTCTGTTTGCTTATACGCTCCTTCGTATGCGCTCGCTCTCATATACAGTATAGACTTTATTATGTCGCTCACATTGTTATATTGTATCTCAATTTCGTTCACTTTCTTCATCGACTGTACACTGAACTGTTTTTCGCTGCATAGCTTATGTTTCAGGAGCTGTTACGTCAGACTTTCGCTGTACGGTACATTGCATATTCTTACTTCCTGATTTATTACTGCTTTCATTCTATATGCACCGTTTCAGTCAGCGTTGCTGACGCGTGGCAGCTCAGCTTCTTTCGTTGATTACCGTCGAATCATTTGCACGCATTTCTCCTAGCTGCCATTAAATATTTTCGTAACATATAGCATACTATATTCTATGAGAACCTTATACATATTCAGTTCATATTTTTGTTAACTCTGTGCCAGTGGCCGTGTTCATTTTTTTATAATTATTATTGTATTATTCTCTTCTCAAATACACTACCTTACGCAACGAAGGGTTAGTGCATCGCAACCAAGAGTTTGCAATGTATGGCAAGGATATCTCAAAGCATTTCCCAGTGTTCTCGTGAAGCAGATATTGTGTCCCATCAACTTCTCTGCAATTTGAATCTGAATGCAAATCATGTCTTTCCTTGGATTTTGAAATGAGAAACGTTTTGTAACAACTTTGCATATTACATAACTTACTTGCATATTCATAAGAGGACATTTATTTCACTCTGCCTGGGAAATTCGACACGAACTTGTGTCTAAACTTTCCAGGGCGCTTGCTCCCCAGGAAAATTTACTATTCTGCTCGCAAAGTTTGTGCACCGTTCCGACTGCAGGGGGCGTCTGCATGGAGGGCTGCGTCAGCAGATTTCTCTGCTGGAATTGGGACAGTACCTATGGAGCGCGCGTATTTGTTGTGTTACTTTCGCGGAAAATTAATTTGAATCACAGCTGGAGTTAGGGCTGTTAACGACGCGTATGTTTATAGTGTTACATTCTTGGAATATTAGTTTAAAGCACAGCTGGAAGTAGGACTGTTGAAGCAAATTTATTGTCTTACTGTCTGGAAACATAGGCTTAACGTAGAGATTGTTGGATATGTATTTTCCCTCTCTCTTACCCTAACGCTCTGATCCTAGAGTTTTTCACCTCAATAGTCATAGTACTAGTTAAACGAAAAAGTTTGATAGTTGACAGTAGAGGGTTCAGAGTCTACCCGAAGCAGTTAGTAAGTTTAATAATCCTTTCCTAATAGTTTTAGTTCGTCAGCTTTGGCAGCGAAAATGTCGCAATTTATGATTATATCAATATTACTTCCTTGCTGTCCCGATAAATTTTGAACGTTAGAAATGCGTAGTGATCGTATTAGTGAAACGCTTAATGTCTTGCGACCAGTACGAAAGCTCCCTTACGTCGGCCATAATTTTATACGTTCACTGGAAAGAATAAAATAGCGAAAGGCCGAATAAAATGCAAATATATCTAAGTAATTGGATGTGTTTACTTGCAATATTCGGGTAGACACATTAAGTGAAACTACACTGTAAAAAATTTTTACGTTAAATGACAGAAAGTGTCCGGCAGCCCATTCGCCGGACACTTTCCAACTTTCTGTTTAATCGTACCAGGAAGTATTTAGAAGTTATGTCAATAAGCGGATTCTTTTCTGTAACAGAAACAAAAACAGCATCCCGGTAGAATACAGATTGTGAAATTTCATTCCGTGCCTGGGCCGGTGCCTGGGCAAGGTGCCTGGGCCGGATCCGAACATACGCCCTTTAAACTTTGAAGGCAGCGCCCTAGCCAATCGAGCTATCAAAGCTCTGCCCACTCAGTGGTCAAAAGAGGGTCATGTGTATCCAGCACACAATTTTTTGGCAAAGTTATGAACGGCTCTTCACGAAAATTGCAGAAACAGTTAATAACTATTGAAAGGCAAGAATGTTTAGAGTTTGGTGTTGATACAAAATAAATCATGATTTCAGAACCAATTTGAATATTTCGTTACCGTTGCCTTGCTTGGCGAAAGTATGCGCACTCGGAGTGTTCTCTATAATCGGTATTGTAAACTCTTAACAGTTAATGGCTCGGGAAGTTCAAGCAAATTGGATAAACACGCTAACATAGAACTTCTGGACCTGGAATTTGACGGACACGAGGAAAACTTTCCGGTAATACGCCTATCAACAGACACTTCACGGTGATACAACAGAAACAATGCAATAATCTCCGTAATTAAACGGAACGTAATATAACTTCTGTGAACAATGTGAAGTACAGGCTCTTCCAGCGAAACGACGGACACTTTAGGTGCATTTACGAAACGGAGAAAACTACAGACATTTTTCTAGTTTCTACCCGTTGAAACGCAGATTTTTTTTTTTTCAGTGTATGCTGCTATATTGTTTAACCACTCATTACCCAGTCAGAAATTTGTGAAATTTATCCGATTTATTCACTCGTAGGCAGCCGATAGATGCCTATAAATTTCCGATTGTGTTATAAGGTGCGCCAATGGCAAATAAATTGTAACAAGGGCAGGTCCTCGGAATATTCCAACGTTTGGGGGTGTATCTCGTTTTTGATCGCTCAATCTGTGGGTATCACACAAAGCCAGACCTGGAATGAAATGTGGAAAATTTTCTCTCTAAACTCTTTCAGCATTATAGAATTTAACGCATTTGGTTGGAATGCCCTGTGCCCAGTATGTAGCTTCCGATGTTGTCCAGTACCCAGATTGTTTTTCATTTGTGTATAACTTATTGAGTCACTTCGTTCTTTCTTACTACCGATTCTAGTTACGTTCAGGCTTTCTTAGGAGCTTAACTTTCTACACCATGGGTGGTGCTGTCTCTGGGTGCCGGTAAGGCCTCACATTTGGCTCTAAGCCTGTATTTTCACCACTTTTTTGTGGCATTTCCTCATTATTTTGGCGTGGTCGGCTGGGAGACCTCCTCTATATAAGTACAGCGCCGGCTGTATTCAGCTGTTGCTTTTCCGTTCCTTGCGCGCTCTGCCTCCCAAAGAGACAGGCGGCTTTTGTCGCTGTCGTTAGAGCTTCCTCTCGAGCCCTGCCTGCCGTCCCCCTTGATTTTTATTTCCTCTTCCTGCAGCAGGCCTCGTACGTCTTGAAAACTCCCTTAGCTCGTTCGTGGAGCGGGGGCTCCACGCTCTCCTCCGTGTGGCTGCGTGAGTTGCGAGGTTAAGGGGTCCTCATGCTTTACATTTTTCGGCGCGCTAAAGTGCTGCTGCTGCTCGGATTAAAGCCTTGCTGCGGCTAGGTAAAATTGGGTTTGCTTTCTTCTCTGTATTTTTTGGGGGTCGACTGACGTGTTGTGTTGTTGCAGATGTCGGTTGAAACGACGGCGTAGCTGCGACTGAGGATAAATAAAGTAATAATAATAATATTCATGAAAGTAATGTTGCAGAGCTTGTAAATTTGCTCAAACTTCCTTAACTTCCTCAAAATTGTACGGTTTTCCGTGTGCTCTTAGTTACAAAGTGTTGTGTTCATTATCTTGGCGCGACTGCGCAGAAATTTTTGACTCGATACTTAATTTGCTGAAACACTTCTTTTGTTATAAATTGTGAGGCTTCTAACGCACGTCATGTACACTCGCCGCTTCTTAGTAACAACGGAGACAAATTTTCGTTGGCTTTTTTTTTTTAATCTTGCACGTCACTGCAAGATACCTACTACCGCTTGCTCTCACCTAAGACAAGCCTCGTGTTAACAGTTTGACGACATGTTTATTGCTGTAGTGTAATCCCTTACGGAGACTACGGCAGTGTGTGTGTGTGCTACAGCTGCACACAGGTTGCGTCACACACCTGAGGCAGGAACGCGTGACAAGGCTCCACCACCTCGCTGGTGACGCTCGTGACGCATCTCTTCACTTCGTCTCTCCCTCCCTTGCTATCAGTCTACACGTCATCACCTGCTCTGTACAGTCTGCTCCTGTTTTGTGTTAGTAACTCGAAGCCCGTTGCAACAGAAAAGTATTTTTAGAATTTCTCGTTGTTCGTTATTCTCTTGTACCTCTCGTTTTCCGACTTAGTTCTATGCCTTGTGATCTTCCGTGTATCAGTTTCCAGTTTATCTTGACTCGTCTCTGTCTTTCCCACTTTAACCTCCTCAGTTATAGATCTAAAATACCATATTCCTCTGAAAAGCTTGCTTTATCAATAAACTCACGCTACTCTCAATCGAGGCCATCGTCAACAGTCTCTCGACGGTAACTGGTTGCCCAATGCTTCCTGCTGCAATGCGGTGTATCACGTAGAGGACGAAGTGGTTATAGTTACTCACAGAACGCTATAGTGCTTCATGAAGTAGCTACTTGGGTTACGTACAGAACCGTATAGTGCTTCAAGTGAAGTGGTTAGGCTACTTAAAGAACCCAAAAGTTCTTCACGAAGTGGTTAGGTTACTTGCTAAACACTACAGTATAGCGCTTCCTATTTAGTGAAAGTTTGTAAGTTTTCCAATATATGAGGGAGATTGCTAAAGGCATTAAGCAGTATGCGATGTCCTCGTAGGCCTCATCGTACGCAGACAAAATATACGATGCCATGAATTTCAGGTTGGTGTATCTGTAAGTTAGGCGCCTATTCCTGCTGAACCGAGCCTATTCTGACCCAGCCCAACTTATTCATAACCAGCTTAATCTACTCTAAGCTAAGCCATACTTTTGAGGTAGACCACATACTATGTACCGGGATCCACAATTTCATGTTCCTTCACCACATCTAAACGCTGTTGACTTGCTCCTATCCAGAACTGTGAGCACATAGTACGGCCATTTGGGCTGTTGAGTGCGATGCTGTGTGTAAAAAGTTGACATTACCCTTGCCGCATTACTCTCTAAATTGCCATGAGTGAACATGTCATTATATTCGCTGTAAACATTTTCACCGCTCGTGACGCATATCCTCCGTCATGGCGGCGGCCCATCAGCGATGCACGATCGCCCGTCGGCCCCGCCCTATGGAAAGCTGCTGTGCAGAGAACCCAATGACAGTTACCTCGTGTATTGTGATGTTTCTCCACGTTAGCCATCTATGAGGTATTGGAAGAGTATAGTATTCATATTCTCGTTGCATGGTGTTAGTTTCCCGCAGGCAGATATTTTTGAGAACCAGGAGTCGGAGTCAGGTGTCAGGGAAACTTGGCCTATTACGTGGTGAAATAATATTTGCGTCGGATATTTTTGTATTCCAGGGAGTCTGAGTCGGAAAGTGGCTAGATTAAAAATTTGGAGTCTTGACTCTTATCAGTCCGACTCCCTAACATCGCTGGTCGACGGTGCGATCTGTGCTATAAATCTTGTGGCTTCGAGCATAGCTTTATGATAAACATGCGAAAAGGTCCAACGTCACTATATGTTATGTCTGCACCTCAAGCAGACCTGGCTCGCAAATACTGTAAGTCTGATCGGTCCAATATGTCTGCCGTGAGCAGGCTACTTTTGTAAAACATCGAATTTACTGTTTTCAAATGTTCTTGACTGTTATTCGCCAACTAATTAGATTTGTTTTTGTTACAGGTGTGTAGCTTGTCTGTACCGGTGACGATCTTGGTGACTGTAAGTACAGAACCTACTTGACAGTTGAAAGCTTCTGCGTGGGTGTTGATAAATTTATACACCAGCGGTTATATACACCAGCGGTTCCCGACCTTTTCTAAGACTGGCACTCCTAGAAAACTTTTACGATGTTCTCGCACCCACTACAGAAGTAATAACTCATCTGATGATAGAAAATCAAATGTACGCAAAATTTGTCAACAAATTTGAATGTCCAACCTTATTTTATCCTAGATTTCGCACCCACTGAAAGATTATCTCGTACTCCCAAGGGGTGCGAGTTACGGTACCCATCGTTGAAACCCCTGCCCTATGTATTGCTTGTTACGGCTGCCAATTACACAGTTCTGGCTCGATTCCTTTCGTTTAAACAACAATTTTTTTTCCTTTTTGCGTAATTTCGATGCATGTACAAGTTTCATTTGTCTATCTGATCTTAAATTTCCTTTACAAGCGTTATCTCCCAGTCTTGTTCAATGCTGCATCTCCTCCAATATATTTCTTGTAACGGCAACCATTTACACAATTATGGCTCGATTCCTTTCGTTTAAGTGTCAATTTCTTCCTTTTTGCATAATCTCAGTGCATGCATATGTAAGATTTGTCGTTCTGATCTCAAATTTCTTTTAGAAACGTTATCCCCAGTCTTGCTCTCTGCTGCATCTTTCCCTTTATTAGCGGTTTCCAACCTCATCTCAGCGTGGCAGACTTGGGACTTTTAACATGTTCTCGCACCACATGAAAAAATAAAAACTCGTGAAGACAGATAAAGAATGAAGTTTACACAAAATTTGTGTACAATTTTATGTATCCAACTTCATTTTACCGAAGTTTCCCACCCCTCAGGGGTGTAAGCACCACCGGTTGGGAAACCCTGGTCTACACCATGATTGTTTGGTATCTACCGATTTTGAGGCATGTGCGGCATCTCTTGATAAATAATTTTGACACTCCCTTATATTGACCTGAGACAGTACGGTGATCATTCAATGAACACGAGATACCACTCGATACTTGCTACGGTTATATACTGTACAATGCAGTGCTCTAAATGAATTTGTAAATGGACTGCAACTGGGAAAAATCTGGCAGTTGTTCTGTTATGAAATGAAGAAGTGTGTTATGTATGGCAGGTCGTCCATCTATGCCATGCGTGTCTATTACTGAGTTCGGCTGAAAAACTACTAACTCTGGCATGGATTGACCGTTCGCTTTTCTTACTAATTGCTCCCATTACTTTTTACTGTGATTCCTTTACTCTTATCTTCCCTATATTCTATGTATGCCACTCTTAGCTATGCATTACACACAGGTAGGGCTATATAATTTCAAGCATTCATGTTCTTACTCTTGCTAAGCAGAAACCCGGCCGTTGATGTTCACTGTTAAACAGTGGCAGTAATATTTTGATGTTGGAAAGCATTACGCATTCATTTTCCTTACATCCAACCTAATATCTGGTGATCCGCAATTTTTGTAGTTGACCCACAGCAATATCAAGTTGTCATATTAGGAGAAATAGTCGGCCATTCGTTTATTCTACGACCTATGCAGTTCACTTCTGTGAATATTGTGGAGACTCCCTTGTATAGGTACTTTCTATTTAGCTTTTTAATGCATCGGACAGCCAGTCGATGAACCTAATGTGGACAAGGGAAGTCACCGATACTCGAAAATAAAAAGATGATTTTGGCAGCCTCGCTGAACCTTTAGTGTGTGGGCGGCCGGAGCCCTGGGCTGTTATCTCTTTTATTAATGTGCCTGCACCTCCTTTAGTGACGGCAGATAAAACACACACACAGCGTTGCGTGTCAAGTCCCGCCTTTTGTAATCGAGCTCCGTATTAGTGAGTCAGAATAATGCTTCTCGAAGTAAGACTCCCACGAAGCGCTTGTGCTTCACCGAAACAGTGAAAAGGCTTCGCAATGCTTGTCTTCTAATTTATTCCTGGTATAGAACAAGGGACCAAATTTTTGCAGTTGATGTTTAGTGTCACTCCGTATCACGTGCACCAACACAGTCTTTTTCCCGTACGGTACTCCTTATTTGATATTGATCTGATGATAACTTGAAAACCATGATAATCTTATGCCATCACAAGTCAGTTTTCTCTGACATCAGTTTAATTGAAATTATGGTCACTGTTTTTTATGTCCAGTCAGTTTATTACTCTTATGTTTTGAATGTGATCAATCAAAGTTCAGCCTATATCTCTTTCTCTTAGTTTGTTTACTCCTATGCCTTACTTTTCAATTAATTTTTGAACCAATCATCAAGGTTCAGTTCATATCATTACTGGAGAATATCCGCTTGTAAACGTCAGGAATACATTATATCATTAATGCCCTCTATCTTTTTTGTTCCGCTTATTGTATTTCCTCGCTTTTCACTGGTTTCTTTTCACCCCTCGGTCGCCTTATCCTCACTTCATCAGCCGAAGCTACCGCCCTTCAGCATCCTTTGATGTCAGATTTCTATGTTTTCTCAACAAGCAGTCGGTGGCCTTAGCCACGTTATCCCTTAATCAAACGGGACCTGCTTTATTGCTCTCGTTCACCTGAAAGGCTTTTCATTATTGCTGCATTTGCGTCTAATCTGATATAGCGCCCGACGTTCGTGGCACGTTTATTATCTATTTAAGACGGAAAAAAAAGAATCTGCTAAAGCGAAGCGTGCTGAAAGTCACGGCTTGGCTGCGGGGCAATGTACGGTGCGGTGTAGATATTGGCATTTGATTTTTATTACTGGTAAGTAAATCATTAATAGCGCTGTGCATTTTGTTTAATCCTCGCACCAGGGCTGCTGCGCTGCACTTGGCTGTTTTTGTTATCCATCAGTTATGGAGCTAATTGAAAGTTGATAGCGAGTAGCATATCTGACTTAGGAAATTTCTTGACCCAATTCAGAATTGCTAGATAGTTTTGTGCATTTTGTCAAAAAGATAATTCGACAATTCGAAGACATGCATGATGCATGTCATTAAAAATATGATGCAATTACATCGTGCCTCGATCAGTCTGAAAGCGTGTAAATTTACCATCATTGGCAAGTCCCTTTTCGTACCTCTGTGCCACTGAGTGATACTGCTGAGCGCTGTCCCTGTAGGCGGTATTGTCACTACTGCATGCGCTTAAGTTCTTCACACACGGCCCGGAAGCGCCCGAAGGCCTCTCCATTATTTTGGGCTGCAGATGGCATGCGAATTGCGAGCTTTTGTGTGAATATTCCGACCGTAATCGTGACCCATCCTTGGCCTCGCCTCCTGCCCTCCCTGTCTCGTGCTGCCGCTCTCACTGCTTCCTGCGCAAGCACGCGCTTGCTTGCTTGCTTGTCATGCACGTCGATCGCTGTATGGGGAGGTGTTCCATTTCGTGGACTTGTGCCACTTTAGGGAGTAGCTAACTGTAGCTTGCACCGTCTTGGCGACTTGCACCACTTGAAAAACTCGTGCCACTTCTGGGACTTGTCATTTCTGGGACTTGTGTCATTTCTGGGACTTGCGCCACTTTTGGGAATTGCGCCACTTCTAGAACTTGTATGACTTCTGGAACTTGTATCACTTCTGGAACTTGTATCGCGATCACTTCTGGACCACTTAGAAACTACGGTATATTGCGCGCAACTATCCCAGCTCCGTACTTTAGTTCATAGACTTAATTACGGTACCACTTCAGGGACGTGTAACATTTACGAGACGTGTACCACTTCAGGGACTAGGCTGACACTGTCAGGAATAAGTTTGCACTAATCCTCCGGGTTGTACCACCACATTGTAGACATGCGCTACTTCAGCTACGTGCATGCCACTAATCCCTGGAGCGACAGCCCTGCAACTGGCCATATCGTACATTTGCTCTACCAGTACTCTTCCACTCTTGTGTCTGGATACGCGCGCCCATTTTGCGTTTTTGGATTCGGCTGCTTGGTGCTGTATACTGAAACACTACTGTTGAAGGACTATGTTATCAATACATTTTTTAGCTGAAAATGCCTGTTATTTGTAGCTGATCGTTATACCTATGCATATAGTAACTTCATTCAAAATACAAACTACATTATCTAACGATTTAGACGAGGGTAGCTTTTACAGATATCGTCGAGATGGCAATGAAAAGTGTACACACAGAGAACGGCTTGCTCAAGTGACTAACCTTTGCATTATCAGTGATATGAAATACATCACGCGCTGGTTACCGTACTTCAAACAAGCCGTTCTCTGTGTGTAATGTTTTCCTTGAATACCCGATAAAGATCATTGTTATTATCATTTTTATAACAGTCAATTAGGAAAAGATTCAATTTTGGTATGTGAAGTTCATCTCGCATTACTGATAAATACTGAAATACCTAGCAGCTATTAGAAAAATTTACATCGTGCATAACCGTTTTGCTTCATGCGTCCTTCAGTTCTGCTGCGTGCGGCGTGTTGGCTCACTGCCTCCTTTTATTGACTGCATGATTCCTCTTTTCTCATTAAATTTCCGTCTTTTCAACTCCTCTTCTCGGGTTGCTGAACTTTCGAACTTTTTTTTTCTGCTCTAACTGCTGTGTTTCATCCAACCTCAGTGTGCGTTCTCTCATTGCAATAACCTCCCTTCTTCTTATCCTCCTCTTGCTCTTGTTCTACTTTTTTGAATGGAGTGAATGTCACTTCATTTTAGTTCACCCCCGCTCCACCTTCTTCCCCCCACAAGTCTCACCTGTCTAAATGCTCTGGACCGAAACTTACAATGGTGGGAGCGTCGTGTCTGCTTGCGGGATCTGCACGGGGATCCTCTGATCATGGTCTACAACCAGGGCGGCCGAGTCTGTTGGACAGAGTCCGATTTCGACTCTCTGGACCCCTGAACTGGCCAACTCCTTCTATCATTGGAAGAAAAAGTTGGTCATCTTTCTAGGGACAATGGGTTGGCCTCAACTGGCTCTAGGGAGGCTTTAACTGGGAGAAGAATACTTCTACTCAACTTGCTCTCGACACCACTTTTCCTAAACTGCCTTCTACATATTGTCGGTGAATACCTCTGTCCTTAGTCATATTCTAATCCATAGCTCACTGGATTTCGCGCTGAACTGTTATGTGTCACAGTTCTATAACGATTACATTAATGGCACTTGCGTCATATTTTGAACAACACATGTAGGATGCCCTTAGGAACAAGTTTCTGAGGTTGATTTTTATGTCCACACTTACTTGGCTGTGTGCTGTTTCTCTCGCACCCTCTCCCTTCACGAGGGTCGTCCCACCCTCTGCTGTCGCACCGTAGGTGTTCTGTGTAACATAAATGTCAGCACAGCTGTGTATACGACCTCCTCACCGTCTCACCCTCGTGCATTGTACGACAGCTTTCATAGTGTCCGTCCTTATCCAGCGCACTGAACCTTTCCTTCCAAATGTTCCCATTCACCCCTGGTCTGCTGGAGTCTTTCGCCTCATTGATTCTGTAGCCCTCAACAATTGAAATGTTGTCCCTGACGCCCTTATGTGCTTGTTGATCGTTATCCGATTTTTGCTTCTTGTCTCCCTAGACAGTTGAAAAGTTCATCTTGACGTCCTGTATGTGCCAATATTTGGTTGTCGTGTCTCATATTTTTTTGCCGAGGCCACACTAAGCAGTCGCGGGCTCAACTTATGAGCTGACGTCATCTCGCACGTCACAATTACACAGTGGCGGTCGGTGTGTAGCATATCCCTGGAGAATACTCGTGAATGACGTGCGAGCTGAATGTCCGCTCGCAAGTTGAACGTGCGGTTGCATACTGTGATCCCGGTAGTACCTAGCCGTGCATTGTGACCCTTGGCAACTGAGATGTCCATCTTAACATCGCATCGTTATTTGCACCACCTCCTTCACCAATACGGCGTGTCCTCTTTGTCACCCCTATTGTTACAAGCCGTTTATTGCCACGTGTATACTTTCCCTCGAGTGGGCGACTGAAATGTTGATCCTGTTGCCAATTATTTGAACTCTTCATTGCATATTATGATCTCACTAGAGGGTCTGCGCTCAAAAATGTCAGCGCAGAATTTGTGTTGATCCTGCTTCATTGATCATGCTTTCCTTCATACAATTGCCAACTTTAAAGATCATCCAGGTGAGGGTTCACGGCATCCTAATTACTGAGCATCGACACTCTTATTTTCTTTCTCTGATGTGGAAAAAATTAATTACTTTTGCAGGCTGTTCAGCAAAACTAAAAATGATTGATTCGCTTTGGTATCATAGATACCCTAGGATGCCTTATTTGTCCAATAGTTTTTTGGTTATTGAAAGTTGTTTCGTCGAAAATTGTATTAAAGTTGGAAGAATAGCTGCTAATGCAACGGAATTATCTGTGGGAAGAAACTAGGAGTCAAGATGCATGAGAGTGCTAATGGAAGCTTCAGATATCTCCAGTGTTGAAATTTCAACTTCGGCAATGCAAGAAGTGCAGTCAAGACGCAAGGTCGCCCTATACTTTGCCATACATCCGATATATGGAAAAGGCAATACTCGTACAAATCAAATTAAGCTTTCAACATCTTCATTTTTTGAATTTCAACTGTCGTTGATTAAGATACGTTTGCCAGCATCTGCAACCTGGCCTATTTTCTACCAATCAGTTTCCAATGAAGTTCGACAATATGAACATGGACAGCCTCCAGCCTAGGCTAGTTTCCGCCTGGCTGTTTTGTTAAAGCGTGACGGAAAATGGATAAACAGATAAATACACATCGGTCTTTATTATGTTGTATAAGTTTCGTATGTGCGTATTATATTGTAGATGTACGTGCGTACCCTGTTCTAATTTAACATGTGTGCCTGCTTTTCATTTCCTGTGTATGAACCAAACCAATGCCCAATGTTACGGTAGTTGATCACCGTGCAAAGGGACGTCACCAAGGGAGGCCGTCCGTGGTGTATCGCTCCGCTCGACGCTCATTAAACTTGTCCCAGCCTCGAGACAGGACAAGTAAATATTATTGCCTCGTGTCACAAATATTTGTGCCGTGTCTTACCGATCGTACGTAAGCTAGGTACCATGCCTGCATGTGTGGCATGTGTTCTTCTTACTATGATGACGCTGCTTCGTGTCGTGGCGCGTACCAGTACCACTCATTGCGGCAGATCTCATACCGTAGTTCATTCATTCATTTGCTGATTCAGTAGTGGCCCTGACTGGCAGTGTTGATCCCGGTTTTCTTGTTTGCGACTCGGTCGTTACGTGCCGTCCGTGTGCTGTAATTTAGATAGTGTTTTATGTGCAACGTTGTGTAATAGTAGTACTGACGGCTTCAGTTCTCATTCATTCGTTTGCTCTTTGAATCATTTGTTAATTTAATTCTTCATCGTGAACTCATAGTCTTAATCTGTTGTTGCTCTTCTTTTCCAAGTTGCTGCTCTCGTGTACAGTGATCGAATGTATACTTCTCGTTTGTCTCAATATGGAGCATGACGGCTTCTGCTTCCTCTTTTGGACGAGACGCCTAAAATATATACTTAGCTATACGATCTAACCCATTATTTTTGTATTAGTTGCCTCGTTTGTTCGTACCCTGCGCTATCATGCGCGGTGTCGCTTTCTTCTTTGCATTTTTATATCCAAGCTGGCATGTTCTTTGAATCCACTGGGCCTCAGTAAAATGCAATGGTGTCCGCTCTGTTTTGGAACAGCTCCCCGCATTGCTGCTGCTGCCTCTCCCCTGCCCTTGAGTGACCGTCAAGGCTTGAAGACTTCATGGCTGTTGCGGTACCTGCGGTGCTGCCTGTAACTGGCGGTTACTTACACAAACTGGCGGTTACTTACACAAACTGGCGGTTACTTACACAAACTGCCGGTTACTTACACAAACTGGCTGTTACTTATACAAACTGGCGGCTGCTTGTAAAAGATATATATCCTACATCTGCAGTATGAACCAGTGCGTGTAAGTTTCCCAGTGGAGGGTGCCGTCAAAGTTGACTTACCTTAACTGGCGACTACTTTCAGTAATTGGCGGTTGTTTACAGTAGCAGGAGCTTATGGTTTAAACTGCTAATGAATTCGAGAAAAGACGTGCCTCTCGCAATATGCATTGGCCCTATGTTACACTGAAGACGGAACGTGCAGAGCAAAAGTGAGCAATATGATATGCCTATTGTTGATTCATGGACTTGTACGTTACCATTCTTTCTCGTGAATTTTCTTCTCTATCTTATACCGGTATTGAAGACGTAACGAACGAGACACAAGCTAACTCATTATATGAAATCGGCACTCCTCTTACGCACAATATCTTGAGTTATGCGGTTTTCTAACACGCGACGAATGTAAATGGTCGCTTGCTACTTTTGTTAAACAAACATTAGTTTTGGCAATTTTGTGTTGTTCACACTGATACATTCCTTCAAGTAAAGCTGTATTTACTTGTTCTTTTACTGCTGATAAAATGAGACCCAAAGCACTTTGTAGAACAAATAAGAAGAAAATAATATTAGTAGTTCAGGAAACAGCGACTGTTAAAATTGCTTTAGAATAGTCTACCCAGGAATTTCACTTGTGTTTCCTTTGCGCTTGAAAAAAAATGTTCACACAAGGGGAGCCGAGTATATCTTATACCGCTCAAAATTTACCTACGCAAACGTATCGATCTCAAAGACCAGTACCGCCTGTATTTTACTCACGGAAAAATACCAGTTGCAGTAACTTGTACAGTAGTTACCCATTGAACGGCATATTTAATCTGACTCCCGTTCCGATTGACCACTTTACTGGCAAATATAAACTAAGCGTTACTGAAATTTGTCTGTGTATAGAGGTTCACAACTTACCGTGCTCTCGCAAATGTGCCCGGTGGCGTGTTGTGAGGTTCAGGCCCCAGTGAGGGCAACAGGAAGTTGTACGATAACCCCTCAGCCGAGGCCTCTGCCCTGCTGCTGTTGCCCCCCTCGGGCACCCACAAAGCTGCTCTGTTTCTCCCTCCGCCGCGCCTCCTTTACTGCTCATACGCAAATAAATAAAAAGCTCCGCGGCCGTCACAAGGGCCGATAAATATGGCATCGCTTGACACCTTTGTTGTAACTTCGCCAGTTTTGAACTCGCTACGTGTGTAGCGTACGCAGTTTAAGGCCTGTTGCGCGCGTGGCCTTATGCCGTAAACGTCTCGCAGTGCCAACGCTTCATATTTGCGCGCTTGTTAATGCAGCTCAGTTTGTCGGTCGTTACCTTCGTGATTGATGTAGCGAAGGTTGCTTCGTGCTAAGGGAATTTAACCCGTTGGCTTTAATTTTTGTAGAACGGCGGCTCCAAAGCGGCAATTTCGTGAACGGTTGCTTGGCCCATTAGCGCTATTTTCGAATCAGGAAATAGCTGGAAGGTTGCTCGGTGATAGCGAATTCAAGTCTTTGGTATTAATTTTACGTTGAAGTGCACTGTTAACATTGTTCCTAATCCAAAAATATATGACGGGCTACTTTTGCTCGTTAAGTTACCTCTGCACCGTCAGCCTGGAAGGTCTCAATTTCTTTGTGCATCTTTTTCGTTCATTATGGACACTCGCGCTCCCAGAATTTGTAGGATACCTTCGCCATAGCTAGGCCTTCGAGATATCTCTCGTTCGTGCCCATTTTGCATCCTTTCATGGGCGAGAACGCCCTTGTGCCTGACCTCCGCGTTTCCTTCGACATACTGCACGTCCATTCCTCTTCCCCTCTTGGTGCGTCGTTGCTGTGGCTAGGAAGACTTCAACATGTGATGAGCCTGAACTCTCACGAATAACGTGGTTTAACCCTTCACTGCACCGTTTATCATATACGGTACGTATCGAATAGTGTTTTTCTAACGAGAGAGGCAGGATCAATTCATCCAGCGGAGGGTTTAAGACGCGACCAAGTTTTTTTTTTCTTGCCATAAAGGGTTAAATTGTTGAAGGTGGACACACATTTTGTCAGGATTCGGTGTGACTACCTTTTCTCATTCAAATTTCACAGTCTTTTGACTCTGTGGATCCAGAGTTACTAAATGGAAGTGGAAGGTGCGTGTTGTAGTGGATCTGCTGGTCTACGGACCATCCACATGCCGATACCGTATCCATTCTGGGCCCCTCCCTACTTGAGATGTGATACGAGATTTTACGGAAACACACAACCCCCTGCTTTTTAAACTTGCAAATTTTTAATGGTAGTTCCGAAAGTGTCATGACCGATTTCTGTCACGTAGTACATGGGAACAGTTCTGTTGTAGGACAGATATTTAGGTGTAGGAAAATAGGATGTAGAGAAATTACTTCACACTTCCGTTGACTATGGCTGCAATATGCATAACTAATAAAATTATTTCAGTTTCCTATTTCCCACACGCACGTACAACCACTCTCTTGAGTCTAGGCCGTGTCTTGTCTCGACCCCGCCCGCACTGGCTACAAACTCGCCATGCTGTGTGCGCTCATCACTGTGCGTGCGTTCTCGTAAGGTTTCTTGCAGTGCTATAACCACCAGAAGCACTACCAAGCCTAACCTAACCTTACTTTACCTAACATTACCTAACCTAATCTGCGATACAGCGAGCAGGCGCAGCACACGAACTTGAACACCGCCCGCACGTACACCGACGCCCGTACACAAACGTACATAGCCAATGGCGAGTTTGTAGCCAGTGCACCCCGTCCAGCAGACTGGTTCGCTGTGTATGTGTGAGAGCGTGCGTGTGTGCGTTACGCGCGATGACTCACTCATCTCAACACCCCCCACCCCTCTCCCCCTCCCTCTCTCGGCCCCTTCCCACCTCCGTCGCGAGCTGACTCTCCCCCACGAGGCTGAGCTCCCATGCTTGCCGGCCCTCACCTCACCACTCATTTTCATTCCGTAACTTTTCGTATTTTGCTCTCCTATTTCTTAGCCTGGTAAGTGTATATTTTTCCTATTCATCCTCTTACTCTTTCCTAGTTACAGTCGTTATGCCAACATCACCCTTCTATTTTGATTACTTCCCGTGCTGCAAGTGATTCATTGCTCTGCTCTTTTATTTTGAGGTTTTGTTTCCGACCTCATCCCGCTCTTCTCATGATTACTATCGATATTAATTACTGTTGTTTCTTTCACACCTTCTCTTAGTTGAGAGATTCGTGTCTACCTTGTCCTCGCCGCCCATCTCTCTGTTTAACTCTATGTAACAAATTAACACAGTCTGAGTAAGATAGGGTTAGTCACTCAGTGCGCTGATATGCGATTTCTTCGTTCCGTTTACTTACCTACGTGCTTTTCTCGTGCCTTTGTTCGCTCTTGCCGCGCTTACGCACCGACTCATTCGCTATTGACGCGGTCTAAATTATACTACCGGCTTCCTCTATTTTTCTGGTAGCGAACGCGTTGTTCCTTTCTCTGTAACAGTTTATTGCAATTTTTTTAATATCAAGTACAAAAATGTGGTCGGATTTTGTATACGCTTTCATATAAAGAAGGCACTCGTGAGTAATAACAAACATGATAAATTTTTGAGACTATAACTATGTGCCCTTTATGAGCGGTGTTTCCGTATCGAACTACGTAAAAGAACCTTGTGTTACCTTTGCATAACTGCCTGGCACGATAATCCAAAGAAGTCGTGCGTTTTGCTGAGCAACTCCGTTTGCTCTGCATAATTTATGCTCTTGAACTCCATACATGGAAGTGGCTGTGGCAGCTCTCCATACATAATCACTCGCACTTCCTCCCAATCTCATTATTCCTTCTGCTGGGCACGAGTATCCTTTATAAGCTCCAGGGCTTTATATGCTGCGGAGCAGTCCGCCATGAACTCACAGTCTCCTCCTTATATGAGGGTCGTGAGGCTGTGGTGCCAGGCCTGCCTGCCTGCCTATACCTGCCCCTGTCATGGCAGTTCATGATTGTTGTTGCGTACCTAAGGGCGGGCACCTCGTGATAAAGAAAATGGAAGAGATTGGCTCGTATGCGAGCCTGGTTGTTCCTTATTTGGTCTTGTTCTGAAGTTGTCATCCAGCAGACCTCACATCCGTTCTTTTGTCTTCATGTCCGTCCA
Organism: Parhyale hawaiensis; assembly: GCA_001587735.2. Classification (NCBI taxonomy): domain Eukaryota; kingdom Metazoa; phylum Arthropoda; class Malacostraca; order Amphipoda; family Hyalidae; genus Parhyale; species Parhyale hawaiensis. The sequence continues at coordinate 12,053,603 of LQNS02276924.1, read as the reverse complement.
TCCGTCAATGTCTCCCTTCTCGCTCCGTCCCTGGATGGAGAAGCATACACGTCGCCTCATTCTGGCGTAAAGTGCGAGTCGTCTCTCTTGGGTGATGCCGTCTCCGTCTTGTAATATCTCGCTTGTTTTTCCTGGGGTGAAGTTGGATGCGCCTTGGTTTTATGATATCGCGCAGTCTTTTTTNTTTTTTTTTTTTTTTTTTTGAGGGGGGTGGGCAAAGTTAATAACTTCGTGTACTAGATGCATGCGGCCTGTTGCGGTTGCAGTAAAAATTCCAATTCAGAAAACTATAGAGAACTCTCTGAGGACCGACATCCGCCAAGCAGGGCAATGTTGACGAAAAATTGAACTTGGTCTTGAGAAAAAAATATGAATTCCCTCTTTATTGTCGCCAAAATTTTGTTAGTTTTGCCTCTTGGCATGTTATGAAACAAATGTATACATAATTATATATATATATATATATATCGTATGAATTTATGCATCATATATATATATATAAATATATAATTAAAGATGAGCGTAATAACAAAATCTGCATAATTTTCGTTGCATAATTTTCGTAGTAACAAAATTTGCATAATTTTCGTATT
>LQNS02276924.1:11943356-11957049 GCA_001587735.2 Parhyale hawaiensis | reverse complement strand
AATGTCCAGTCGCAGGAGGAAGTAATTAGCAGCACAACTACAACCACCGTCGAAACTGATGTTCTCGTCAATGGCGATGGCACGTACTAGTAATTTTTCCGAAGTTAATTAAATAGAAAATTTTAAATGTACTGTATGTGATGAGAAGCGTGTATTGTTGAATTTGTAAGCTTTATATTCTATCGCGTTTACATTCAATGCCATGAAAGAAATGGAGTCTAGCCTCAATTTTGTATGAATGTGTAAGTGGAATTCCGAATCTTTGTATTCAAGTGATTGAACGTGAGGGTTCTATCTCTCTTATCCTTATACCTACCTGATAATGGGTGCTACTGCTTTCTGTTAGTGTGGCTATTATGCGCTCATGTACTACTGCTACTATTAATATTATTACTCGTGTTGAATGCTTCTCATTGCAAGTTTATTGTTGATTTGCGATTTTTAGAAGTAGCTCGTTCTTTTGTGCTGCATAAGGTAAACATCTCATTATGCAATTATCATTGGTGCACTGCATTGCTAATTACTGTACTTGGTCTCAGTCTGCTCAGTGCTTCTCTTGTAAATTACTTGGCCAATGCCTGTAATACATTTTTTGTACAGTACAGTATCGGTTAACTCTTTAAAAGGGCGAAACATAGCTTGTAGAGAATAAAAGTAAACCGCTTCTTTCACTATAGCATTAAGCGATACTGAATGTTTCTTTACTCACAGCTACGTAATATTAACATCTCGGGCTTTTTTGCTTCCTGAAAGTTGTCTTATCGTCCCAAATTTGCCATTTGGAAGGGTAAGGCAAGATAATAAAATAACATTCGTGTTTTGTAATAATTAGCCGTCTTTCTTCCATTTCTCGTATTGTTCATAGTCACACGAGTGGAGTTTTTATTATTCATTTGTAAATAGCATTAGCGGTTAAGTTATTAATGCTCCTATTGTCCATCTGGCACTTGCAATTTTCTTTTATCCAAAGCATGGCTTTCCCAGCTGAAATCCTAGCTGAATAACAAAAATCATATTCTCGACCTGTGCGACTCATTTGCGTTGGTCAGGTTTGTTGTGGCTGTCGTTCTTCGATGTATTTCAGGGGGTATCTCTGGGTGCAAACACTCGCCCAGCATATGATGAGCTCACACCTGAGTCATGACGCGTCATTTCTCATGCTTCAAAGTGCCTTTTTGTGGTCCATTCCATGCGTTTTATATGAAGTTTCCTTCTTGTTCGATGTATTCATTTTCTCACAAAAATGTCACACTTAATGATAAATGTTTTAGATTATCGCACGTAACGGCTATTTCATGCTGTGTGGTGTTGATATTGTTATTTGAAATAAGAGTGGAATCTGTTAGTTCGTGCGTCCGAGGAATTCTTTGAATTTCTTCCTGACCCAGAGTCTCGTTTAAATTGATTTGCGGCGCGAGCTTATTGTAAATGGACCTCAGGAAGAACTTGTTCTGAGAGGCCTAAGGTAACCAAGAATTTGATACGCTTTCGCCGTCTTCTGGATTTGTTCACCACGAGGTCCTCGCTTACACGCTTCAAGCATCGGATTCATTTGAACTCGTAATACTTGGAAATAGCCATCATTGTATAGTAAAGAATTAAAATAGTTATCTTTCTTTTTGTATTGACCCTTCTGATAAGTAGATATTCGTTATTCAGATCTTCATCTGTTTTCATAAACTCGATGTTGCCAAAAATGCAGGGCAGTCATCAGGCATTACCGTACATTCAGAACGACTTAGTACTTGACATGCACAGTAAAAGCAAGTCTGTATTTAAGGTAGGAAAAAAAAATTTCACAGCAGTTTTAATGTACCGTACTGAAACACGAAAAGTACGAGAGTATGTAGTCCTATGTATAGTAAATTATACAGTATCAAATCAGAGAAAACTAATACGATTTCATGACTCAAATTATTATTATTATTTTTTAAACAAGCAGTGAGCAGCAGCAGGCTGTATGTACTAACTTATGTTGAGAGGTCCAGTAATCTATTGCATGGGACACTATTCTATTTTTGCATCGGGCTTCCCAACAAGCAGAGGTGACAGCGCTCGTATTCTTACTCCACGTGCATCATCACATCTTTGATAGATGGCGGCCTGCGTTCGATCAAACTGTGAGCCTCAAGTAACCCAAAACAAACTAATAAAACTCACAGCCCCTACCAAACAATAACGACAATTGTACCTCTATGAGCTGAAGACGCTGTCTGCAATGTCCTGCATTTTCAAGCCACCAAGAGTATAAACTATGGTTTCCTTGTTAGCTTCTTCGCTTTCGTTTTCAACCCACAACTGGAGAAAATGAAGAGCAGCGTCTTCCACTTTGCCACCCTTCTGTTCCAGAATGTAGTCGACCTGTGAAAACACAAGTTATTTTACGTAACTGGTGTAACCAGTTAGTAACGCACAGACAAAACCACTAAACATGATCATAACTAGCAACTAACTGTAAACGAATTTGAATTTTTGCAGGCGCTTAGACAATATTTTGCCGAAACCAACAATGACACAATTATGAATGCAAGATGAGGGCGAAACGTTTGCGTCAAATTATTCCAATGAATTGAGTGGACTCTCATCTGGTATATTTCGGACCCTTTCCATGTAATGACAAAAAATTTCCTAACAGTAAATTCACTTGTCTTCACCGTTAGCATCAAGAATCAACTTTCGCATAGATAGCACTATTTGACACTGCGGATTCCGGGTCTGAACTCTGCGATCCAGGGTTAATTCATGAACAAATATGAACAATAGAAATAATTCCATTATCTGTAAGATCAGGTGACTGAAAGAGAGCACTCTGAGAGCGCATACCTCCGCCTAGCAAAATAACGGCTACAAAAAATTGAAATTGGTTCTCAGACTTTGATTTTCTTTGTATCAACATCAAAATCTAATCATCTGTGCCCTTCAATAGGTAGTGTTAACAGCTTCAGTAATTTTTTTGAAGATCCGTTCGTAACTTTTTGAGTTATGCTGCTAACAAGCATTATGACAAACAAGAGTCAAACATACAAACGAACAAACTGATCTGCACCAAAATTTGATCATTTATGTCTTTTAACATTACTTAGAACTCCGATAAATTTCATAAAGATCCATTCATTATTTTTGAGTTACTGAGCTAACCAGCATAAAAGACCTCTTGCGATAAAGAGCTATTTATGTAGCTGTACAGTGACCGAGAAACGTTCTATTAGGATACACAGGACACTGCGTAGCGCAGATCCCGAGCACAGTAGGNAATTTAAAAAAAAAAAAAAAAAAAAAAAAAAACAGGCCTTGCCCGCCTAACCTACCCGAATATTTACCAACTTACCCAAAATTAGTTCGGGTTTTCTTCCGACAGTACGGCCTAAAGTGAGCAAAAACGGCCAACCGTCAAATTTAGGCGAGGGTGATGTATCCGTTAGCATCAAGAATCAACTTTCGCATAGATAGCACTATCTGACACTGCGGATTCCAGGTCTGAACTCTGCGCTCCAGAGTTAATTCATGAACAATAGAAATAATTCCATTATCTATAAGATCAGGTGACTGAATATAAAAACTAGAGCACTCTGAGAGCGCATACGTACCTCCGCCAAGCAAGGTAACGGTTACGAAAAATTAAAATTGGTGCTGAGACTATGATTTTTTTTTGTACCAACACCAAAATCTAATCATTTGTGCCCTTTAATAGTGTTAACAGCTTCAGTAATTTTTTGAAGATCCGTTCATAACTTTTGAGTTATGCTGCTAACAAGCATTATGACAAACATGAGTCAAACATACAAACGAACAAACTGATCTGCAAAATTTGATCGTTTATGCCTTTTAACATTACTAAGAACTCCGATAAATTTCATAACGATCCATTCATTATTTTTTGAGTTACTGAGCTAACAAGCATATTAATTAAAACAGTGACAAACAAACGTATCGTCAGAAAAATTTGGTCATTTACTCTTCATAATACAGTATACCTAACAACTCTTGTAAATTTCATAAAATGCCGTCCATAACTATTATGAGTTATAACATGAAGAAAAAAGAGGCAGACAAACAAACGGATGGACGGACCTACACCAAAAGTTAATCATCCGTTTCTCTTAACATATCTAACAATTCCTGTAAATTTCGTCAAAATCGGTCCATAATTTTTTGAGTTAACTAGATGACAGACAATGAGACACATAAATCCGACGAAAACATAACCTCCTTGGCGGAGGTAACAAACGCACGACCTAAATGGAACACTCGCGTGAAAATACTTCGCCTATATTTTACCAAGTGACACTGAAAAACCAAGTTCAACAGCATCACATAACAAATAACCCTTATTTCAAGTTTTGCAATGTTAACCTCACGAAAATTTCACTACTCTCAGGTGATTATGAAGACAACACATACAACAATGCAGACAGCCGCTAGATATCACGCGAAATCGGTAGAAATGAGGGAGAACTGTCTGTGAATCTTGAAAGTTTGAAACCTCTGTGTATGCGAGTAGATATTTCTGCTGAGTGTGTAGATGCAAGAATTGAACGCACTACCGACGCGCGGACGTTCCACTGACAACAAGTGATGAGAACCTAAGCCCTAAGATAAGATAAATTTTTCTCCCAACATATATATACTGTACTACTTGAATTCTTTTAGTAGTAAAAATTTTACTAGCGCTTCAGTGGCACACTGCCTATATCACGCCGGACATTGAATTCTTTGAAACTGTTAGCTACGGAACAGCTACAACATGTGTAAGGTACAACGGCAGTTTGTGCTAATTAAGCTATCGAGTCCCCTGGCATGCTGCTCCCCGTTCAAGTCCTTAACATAGGATGGGCGAACCTAACATAACCCTATAGTCCGTCCCACACTGACTGAGGGGGAAGAACTACACCACTTCAGGAGCACTTTACATTATTATTATATTGAATAGTTCAAGCCTCTGTTTCCAGTTTCCACAACAACGGCGATCTAACAGAGGAAGAAGTAAGAGACATAAAGCATGACGATAGAAATGGAGAACCCATTCACGAAGGTGTTCCCACACAGGATCAACACGCATGGGAACAGCAAGTCAGGAAAGGACAGGAAGATCATAATAATGCATGAGCAAGTAGGAGTATGAAAATGGAAGGAAGCAAAGTGGGCACGAAAGAGACGTCCCGAAGGCCTAACTATTGGCTAAGGTAACCTACGCGAGCCCCTGGAGTCGCCGCGCGCCGTAACATACGATGGACGAACCTAACTAGCCTAACCCTATGGCCAATCCTGTGCCCCCTGAGAGGGAGCACTTTACATAACATTAGAGAAGAGAGCGCGTCATTTACCCTTTTCTGCCCAAACTAATCACTTTTAGAAGGAATGGCAGTATTTGTAACGATCTCAAGAGGGACAGAAGGCACGAGATGATTATTCATTTTTTCCCCCAGGCTGTGTTCCTTCGCTACAAAGACTTTTTACTCCCGTGGGAGCACAACAGGACAAAGACCTCTTGTAGTAAAATAAGACCGTCTGAGCTTGAACAATAAATTTACCTCATCGTCCTGGAAGGCCAGTTTCTTCATGAGGGCACGCCACTTGTCGCCCCCCGCCGCGGACAGCTTGGCAGCCAAGGCTGCTTGTTCTTCTTTGGTGATCGGCTGCAACTCTTCTCTGTTGTTAGCGTCGTCGTCCTGCACCTCCTCTTCATCGCAATTCTCCGTTTCCTCTGTTATCATTTTTTCCTCTTCTTCTTTTTCCTCCTGTTTAGTCTCGGCGGCTTGCTGCTGCTGCTCTTGCTGTTGTCGTTCGAGCTTCTGTTGTTGCTGCGCTGCCAACTTCTGCTGGAACGCCTGCAGGTGGCTACTAATCGCCTGGAACCAAGGAGGGTGTGAAATTTATCAACTACATGATATTAATGATCATCAGCGCAGTGGGCTCCATAAGTAGGTACAACAAAGTGAAACGCAGTAGGTACCAGAACAATTGTGGCCCTTCGAATCGCACTGGAACAAACGCTTTATTTAACTAAAGAACATGGCTTGGTACAGCATGATTCTAATTTCTATGGATCTTGACTGGACTGTCAGTCTCATTTGTACAGTAGTTAGAAACCGGCTGGACACAAGATATGAAGTCGGAGTTAGCAACCGGCTGGACACAAGAGTAAGCGAAAATTTTCCTATTTTGTTGATAAAAAGATTTAGATCAATTTTGGGGTCCCTGGGGTCGGTGTCGGACGAATTCTATTCGCCTCCACAACACTGCTATCCATGTTCTCAAATGATACATAATGTAGGAATGAATTACAGTTACAATCGAGGCTACTTATACCGGGAGCACACCATGCATTCACACGCACAACTCGATGCGAGGACGTGCAACTCACACATCGCTGATGCAGCACACTTTATATGTGCATCAAGATGGCGAGCCAGCAGCACAGCATTAGTTCAAGATATGCGTGCACACGTACAGTGTGGCCTCGGCATTAGACACGAAAACGATAGTAAGTCTCACAGGAATGTCTTTAGCGAGCTTCTTTATCATGGTGGTGAGGTACTCGGGCAAGGTGGCGATGGGTGCTGTGGACTGGGTGAAGAAGTGTGGTGAGCGGCAAGCCAACAAACGTAAGCCGCGCCATCCGAAGTCGCTGTCGTACACAAGCCTGGCAACAGAAAGGTTAGGTTGGGTTGGGTTAATTCTCCTTAAAAATCAGTGCTAAGCTTTTTTACGAGAGGAAAAGGAAGGGACATATGTATAGTATGTGAAGATGAACGTGGAACCCAAGCCTGAGGGTGTTCACAGACAGGTTCAACGCGCATGGGAACAGCAAGTTGGGAAAGAAGAGGCAGAACAGAAGGAATATGAAATTGGAAGGAAGCAAAGTGGGCACGAAAGACAGACGTCCCGAAGACCTCGCTAATGGCTAAGATAACCTACAGGGTCCCCCTGGGGGCGCTGCACCCTACAACGTAGGATGGACGAACATAAGCTAACCTATCCCTATGACCCATCTCGTGCCCCCTTACGGGGACAATAGAAAGAGCATTCAACATATCGAAATGCAATTACTTTACATTTCGGTATACTGTCGTGTTGCTAGCCAGGCATCCCCCAGTTGGCAGTTGACCTGATTTTTTTTCAGCTACTCTTCCCAGCATCGCTTTGGGCGTTTAGCGGTCGCTGATGCTCTACTTGTTTCATTGTCTGTCCATGGACTAGATATGACACGACAACCAATAACAGCTCAAAATCATATACAACGCAGGGAGCTTCAACCTTGTTTCCAATGTACTGTACATAACTACTAGTGCGTAAGTTCAAATAGAGCCAGATCGCTATCACGACCCAGGGATAGCTTCCTGTGCGCACCAGTGTTGCCCCTGGGCGACCAAAAATCAAGCAGCTGGGGTGACCAAAACCAAATAGCCGAGACGACCAAAACCAAATAGCCGGGGCGACCAAAACCAAATAACCGGAGCAGGGCGTTGCTTGCACTGACAGTAGCTCAAGACAGTATATTGATACGATATTGGTCAATCGTCACTCATAATGCATCAGTTTACATGAAGAAAAAAAAATTAACTTCTCCAAGAGAACTTGCTTATTGCATGTCATGTGTTTTCCCTCTCCAAAAAAGCCCCGGCCAAACCCCCGGTTTTCACGATCTGAAGAGCCGGGGCCAATATCGTTAAACCGACGGGCAAGCAATTTTCGATAAACTGGGGCCGTGGCACCGGTCGGTCCCTAGTTCAAAGTCCGACTCAAACCTCTTAATGAACGGCTGAAAACAAAAAAGAATGGATGACGCGTCACTGCATCCTACTACGGGGTCAACGGCAACATACACCGGATTAGCGTAGCAAAAACGGTGTTGTGACTGAAACTGGTCTTAGCTCCACAAGAGGACTTACCACGGATTTAATATAACTACAAACCATTGACCACACAATGCTTGATTGCAAGTGAGACTGATAGCCAACTGATTACACTTCAACAAAATTTTTCCCGCCAATGGAACGACCTCAAACAAAAATAAACTGTGTTCGGTGATGCAAGAAATGTGTTTATTAGCAAGAAACACAAATTCGCTGCTGGATATCAACTGCGGACGACGATCATTGAATCTTATTACACCAAAATAACCTAAAATTGACCAAAATAAACTTTGTNGGGGCGACCAAAACCAAATAGCCGGGGCGACCAAAACCAAATAGCCGGGGCGACCAAAACCAAATAGCCAGGGCGACCAAAACCAAATAGCCGGGGCGACCAAAACCAAATAGCCGGGGCGACCAAAACCAAATAGCCGGGGCGACCAAAACCAAATAGCCGGGGCGACCAAAACCAAATAGCCAGGGCGACCAAAACCAAATAGCCAGGGCGACCAAAACCAAATAGCCAGGGCGATCAAAACCAAATAGCCAGGGCGATCAAAACCAAATAGCCAGGGCGACCAAAACCAAATAGCCGGGGCGACCAAAACCAAATAGCCGGGGCAGGGGGTTGCTTGCACTCTTAAGACAGTATATTGATAAGATATTGGTCAATCGTCACTCATAATGAATCAGTTTACATGAAAAACAATTCAGCTTCTCCCAGAGAACTTGTCTTATTGCATGTTAAGTGTTCTCCCTCTCCAAAAAAGCCAAACCCCCGGTTTTCACGATTTGAATAGCCGGAGCCAAAATCGATAAACCAACTTGGCAAGCAATTTTCGATAAACTGGTGCCGAGGAGTTATAAAAAGCCGTGGCACCGGTCGGTCCCTAGTTCAGAGCACGAGTAAAACCTGTTAATGAACGGCTGAAAACAAATAAGATTGGATGAACCAACACTTTTGCGCGTCACTGCATTCTTTTGCGGGGTCAAAGGCAACATACCCCGGATTACCATAGCAAAAACGGTGTTGTGACTGAAACTGGTCTTAGCTCCACAAGAGGACTTACCACGGATTTAATATACAAACCATTTACCGCACAATGCTTGATTGCAGGTGAGACTGATGGCCAACTGATTACACTTCACCAAAATTTTTCCCGCCAACGGAACGACCTCAAACAAAAGTAAACTGTGTTCGGTGATGCAAGAAATGTGTTTATTAGCAAGAAACACAAATTCGCTGCTGGATATCAACTGCGGACGACGATCATTGAATCTTATTACACCAAAATAACCTAAAATTGACCAAAATAAACTTTGTAATTGACCATTGGCTAGTGCTGATGTAACCGTTCTTCTTTGAGATAGATGCATGCCTTGTATCTCAAAGATCAGTTTATTTTTTTGTTTTATGTTAACATGCTGAGTGGAAAATATTTTATCGAGGTTTCATCAATTCTTCATCAGCCCCTCTGGCCAGGAGTGGATAGTCAAGTGTCGTGTGGTCTATGCACAAACCCATCAATGAAGCAGCCGCAGAAACTATGCTACTCATATACAATACCTACCTGTCGGTAACCGGCTCTTCACCAGCGTGGATTTGCTCGACAGCCTTGATGAAGTAGTCCTCTAATGACGGGATGAAGTCGCGCTTCTTCTGGCGAGTGGCAGCCACATTGTCGGGGCACAGGTTCCACAGGCGCGTCATTTCCGGACTGAAGAACACATGTAGGTAATTTACTTAAACATCAGCAAGCATGATTATATGCACCATTACAGGATGTCCTCTAATGAACACAATTCACGCACAAGTTTTATGGCGAAATTAAACTGGCCATAAAATATTCGTCAAGGTTTATTTGCAAAAGGAATTTTGTTTCTAAAGTAGATATATATGATGTACAAAATTCGCTTCTCTAATAACATCTCACTGTAAGTTGCTCAAACAGTAGGTTTGCATCTACAGCGATTTGAAAATTCTGAAGATAATAAAAAGCAATAGACGTTCAGGAATTGATGCATAAAACTTACTTGGCCAATATAAACTTCTTTCGAGAGTCAGCTTCCCTCATGATATCTCCCAACTTGCGTTTTTTGCCCTTTTTACCGGATTTGCCATCGTCCTGAGGAAAAATCACGCAACAGTATCACAGGATTTGTAAAACACATAAAATATTACAAGAAAAAAAACTTTTCTTTAATGAATTCCTACACATGTAGCGCTGTAGTCTAGTATTCATTTTAGAAATGAGTGGAAAGTTCCGAGGAAAGAATGTCCTCACGCACCACAACACCCGATGCTGCAAATGAAGGAAAGATATACCGAAGAAAAAGACAAAAGAAACAGACGGTAATAGAAGTGACTGACCCAAGGCTCAGAAGCATTTAAAGCGCCGTCAGTACAAACTGAGCCAACAAGCCGACCTCAATGAGACATGAACAACCGCTGATACTGGGCACTGCGCGTCCTCACTAACAGCAAACACCACGTGAAGCGCTAGAGCTCCACAAGTGCGTCTCCATTGTAGAATGAAACAAAGCCTCTTGATATGACTCACAATTAATTAACATTCTTCAGAATAGAAACACTAACTTTGTGAAGAGTCCAGTTTTATCGCAGCATTTTTACAATTATTTGTCCTCTCAACGACCAAAACTTATCATTTCCAGAATAGCTACATAAAAAAATTGAAACTCCCATTATTTAAAAACCAATAATTAATTCGCAACGAATATTTAATCAGCTATTAAGTTACAAAGCCCGATTCCAAGCAGACCTAAAGGCTCTTCAGCAAGTTCACACAATACAATCATTGGAAGCAAGTATCAGAGGTTAAACTTAAATATTTCAAAACACTAATGGGCAAAATTCTTCTAGGCATTATTTAACTTCTTCCAAGGATGCCGTTTTAATATATCCCCATTTCTACCACGCAATAAAGAAAACAAGAAATAAAAAGTCATCATTATATAGAAGCTCGTTACCGGAAAATATGAATACCTATTTTGGAAACTGAGTACGCACGCACCTCAGACTTAGGCACCGTCTCCACACCATTGACTGCAGCAGGAGCAGGGGCCGGATCTTTGATCTCTGGGCACCCGCTGTTCTTCCAATCGTTCCATAAGTCTTCACGCTGAAAAGAAAAAAACCAATATTGTAGTTTTGTACTGTTTTGAGGAAATTTATACAGATTAGATAGGCGGCAGTAGACGAACCAAAAGGCCCATTCCCAAACAGACACCGGGACTAACACCCCGGCCTCTTTGAGCTAAAAACACCGGGACTTACACCAGACACCGGGACTAACATATATCCTTTGTTATTGGACATGACAATAAGGGTACTGAACAAACGTTATTGCTGAAATTCAACAATTCACACCAGTGGGTGGGTATTAAACAAATATTATAGCTGCAATTCAACAATCAAGACCAGGAGGTTCCGTACTTAGCTAACAAAAATTATTACTGAAATGGCATGCAGTTCTCCTTTCGTAGTAACTTTTTGTTAATATAAAACACTATAAATTTCAGCAATAATTTGTTACAGCACAGGAAATAAGGAATACAAAACAAGTAGGAAATAATTTCTTTAAAAAAAAAACTATGTATTTCAGCAAATAATTTTCTGTTCAGTAGGTATCACATGATCAGCATAGAGAATTGCTATGCCCACGGGATTTCCATTCCTTATACCATACGATGACGAACAACGTAAATGCCATCAAGAATGATAATGGGTAGCAAGTGAAACGATTCTCATTCATTCCACAAACAGATGCCGATAAAAAGCAAACACAATCGCTCCATGTACATAACTTGACGAAATAGCTTTTACATAATTCCATGAATACCACAAAAGAATTCAGTAAGAGCAGCTAAGTATAAACTATTAATACGAAATTACAGGCCAGTAACAAAATATGATCGGCATCCATTTCGGGGAAAAAAGCATAGCTAGCACCTAGCTATCTCTTGGGATGAATGAACTGTATGACATCATTTTTTGGTATGTAATTAAAAAAAAAAAACAGTAAAACGTTCTTCAAGGTTATCTGTTGTACCTATATATTTTGTTTTCATAAACTTAGCACAATCTCACAAGCTAGATAGTGGACACAGCTAAAGTAATTCTGCAACAGAACACAAACCTTGATGATTTTCTTGATGATTTCAACGAACTGTTCACCATCGGGAGGCGTTTCCTTGAGCAGCCCGAAGACCTTCTGCTCAGTAGAGCGAACCCAGGCTGTCTCACCATCGCCCAAACTCTCTCTGTGAGATGAGACAAACAAGTAGTCTGAGTGCAAAGAGCCCTAAGAGGTATTTTGCACGTGAAGCCATGGAACCTTCATACGGCAGCGCCAATACTAACTAGAAACGACGTATGACTGGAATTCACAGCCAGTGACCCACTTCAGTGCACCGACGGCAGCACACTTCCTGCCTGCCCTCACGTGTCGTCCCAGTGTAGTTCAGGCGGGTAACTGCAGCAGCGAGACACCACCTATTTACTGGCTAGCCGTTGCCTTGCTACTGAGCTGACCTGCTTTCAAGGGCATAAGGGCTATCAATGGGATTTTTGAGAAAACCCTATATTTTGGCAGCCTTGGATGCGGAAGGACAGATACACCGATACGATGAGAAACTCTATATGCCGCCTGCTACTCCAAGGCTGTAATAATCTATATTAGTAGCAACTACGTAGGAGTTGAAGTTATTATTAGATTGAACATTTTGAGCCTCCATTTCCACAACAACGACGATCTAACAGATGAAGAAACAAGGGACATATAGTATGACGATAGAAATATGGGGAACCCATGCACGAAGGTGTTCCCACACAGGATCAACGCGCATGGGAACAGCAAGTCACTCAGGAAAGAAAAGAAAGATCAGAGTAAAGCATGAGCAAGTAGGAGTATGAAAATGGAAGAAAGCAAAGTGGGCACGAAATATAGACGTCCCAAGAGCCTAGCTAATGGCTAAGGTAACTTACAGGAGCCCTATGGAGTCGCCAAGCCCCAAAACACAAGATGGGCGAACCCAACTAACCAAGCCCTATGGCCCATTCTATGCCCCATGAGGGGAGGAGTTGGAGTTACAATAGGTAGAATTTGGACATTTCTGGAAGTCATCCGTTGGAGTAAGTAAGCCTACTTCTTAAGAAAAAGAGTTGGAGGTCTTTTAAGTTGGGCTGACTTGTCAAACTTGACCTAACTCCGAATCTTTGGTAAATTCCACCGTAATAAATTAACCTTACCGTTTTACTTGGTAATATTTGTGCGCTGCAAACTATAAACATGTTGTATATAAAACTCTTCATCACATCTGTCAATAAACAGTCCCACCTCAATGATTGCAAGGGAAACCACAAAAGTTTTAATAATTTGTTCGACTTAAAATTTCCATCTGGTTTGAAATTCTAAAAGATATCAATCAACATACGGTAAATGTCTAGTTTGAAAGCTAAGAAGTGCATATCAAGATTATTAAAGCTAACTAACTGTTAATTATAGAACTAGAAATGTCTTTATTTACTGTGATGTCAATTTGGCCTAAAAAACGTACCGCTTCCCATGAAAAACTTCATGAGTGCTCAAAGTGTATCTAACTTATAACAAAGCCATTAAGTTATATCTTAGGATGTGGGCTCAAAGCAGAGTTGGGGAGTCGAATGGTCAAAGTCTGTCCAATTTTCACTTCCGACTCCCGGTCTCCAATACTACAGACTCCCGGTCTCCAATACTACAGACTCCCGGTCTCCAATACTACAGACTCTCGGTCTCCAATACTACAGACTCCCGGTCTCCAATACTACAGACTCCCGG
>LQNS02276924.1:11858001-11873818 GCA_001587735.2 Parhyale hawaiensis | reverse complement strand
GCTACATAAATAGCTCTTTATCGCAAGAGGTCTTTTTCTTCTGATTAAGACCCAGTAAAGTCAAAATTATGTACCTACCTAGCCATTTTCAGTCTGTTGACTAATATCCATAGTGGAACACCAGTTGGGAAGCGGTGCTAGATTATTATTATTATTAAATCACACCAGACTGGCGACGCAGGAACGGAGAAACTCCATGAGGTTAACAAACCCCCACGCAACCAGCCCAGCGGGTGGAGAAAAAAAAGAATAGAAAAAAAANATACGTACAAAATTAGCATAGATTAAATACCTAATTTTTAGTCATCCTTAAGAGGATGAACAAGTTATCTTGAAATATGTTGGGAGGATGGATGCATGGTTGTTGTGTGTGCGTCGATCCTTAACCCTACACGGCATGAGTGAAGAAATTCGCTCAGTAAAAATTAGAAATACTGTAATAAGTAACTTCAAATATAAACTTATGCCGTAGAAAGTTAAGACTGAATGTACTTACTTATTCGTACAACTGGCGATGGTACTGGTTCCTTTTGTGCCGTGTACCACAATTGGCACCAAGGCTTCTGTACCAACGCTGCAGAAGCGAGTACTAAGATGCGTACCACGCCGCCCTTGGGCTCTGCAAAAGGCAGCTTCCTTCATTTGATTTACTAATTAATTCACTTAAAAAAAAATACTGAGGGCATTCACCTACATGTGGTCGACGTTCAGAATCCTTAAGGTGTCTTCGAGTCACCAGCTTGGATCGAGATAAAAAATAACCCTTTTGGAACTGCATCATAAGTAAGATACTGACGCTGAATTATTATTATTATTATTATTATTAAATCACACCAGACTGGCAACGCAGGAACGGAGAAACTCCATGAGGTTAACAAACCCCCACGCAACCAGCCCAGCGGGTGGAGAAAAAAAAGAATAGAAAAAAAAAAGAAGATCCGAAATCACAGAATAGCTCTGTGTACAGTGTGTCCAATGTTGGGGCTGTGTAGCCCCGATACTCGCGAGCTACTAGAACGTGCTATCATTACTGCTACTAAATAGAACTGACGTTTTCCTTCTATTTCCAGATATGACTTCGCTCATGGCCGAACTGACACCCAAAGAAAAGGCTGACGAGTGCATTGCATTTGCCCTTGCATTAAGAGCCGCTTGGGCCATGAGCAATTATCATAAGTTCTTCAAACTATACCAAAAAGCGCCTAAAATGGCCGCTTATTTAGTCGACTGGTTCGCCGAGAGAGAAAGGAAATCCGCTATTAAAATCATCGTCAAGGGGTATGTAGTAATCTTAAGCTCATTTTGTACCGTGCTCACCCGTTCTTTGCAGGTGTTCCTGAACTTATTTTTCAATGGCGTCTTCTGTCAAGATGTCGTGTCCCTCTACGTGCGTTGTGTCTGTCACTGCCGTGGCGACGATGGTACAAGTGTTGCATGGTGGTACGGATGTTGTCCAGGGTGGCTCTGAAGCGAGCGTCTGTCTTTGTTATCGGTCGTTGGTCTCATTTGCTGCATCGGAACCCTTCTATGATGAAGAGAGAAGGACTTCAAGAGTAAAGGAAAGCATGCGGGCAAGCCTGATGCGTCTGCTGTTACGTCCTAAGTGGATGATCCTTCACTGTTCTCAAATGAAAACATTACAGAGTTGAAATAACAGCGCGCTAGTAAAATTTCTCCCTGCTACACTAGTGGAATAACAGTCTGCCATGAGCTACTTCTATTTCAGTATGTTTTGAAGTGTCAAGATTACTGATACCCATTTTACTGTACCTTTGAAATCCTCTTGTATTAGCTTTTGAATTATCACTGTGCATCTTCTACTTACACTGATACACGTCCACCAGTAATTGCTGCAAAGTCAACATCTGGTGTTCTTTTGGACATCTGATGCTTGCTGGCGTCTACACTCATATGATATTCTTCTGGTACACAGTATGGCTCAAGAAGGAGCAGCTGTGAAGTAACATTCACCATGTTGCTGTTCAGTTTATTTTATTACTGAACCCCACCCACGATCGTCAGCTAAGAAACAGACGCTTGTTCGTGCATAATGATTCACCTGACAATGAACTACCGCTTGTATGTACAATGTTTGCGCGATTTAGTGTGTGTATGTACCTGCACTAAGTAAGATCGAAAATATTGCTTGCACCCTGCCATACTACGCGTTACGGCCACCTGCGCCCTTCTGCCTAGTTTGTGCTCAACTTGCAGTGGCGTTAAACACGGAGTCACTCAGTAATTCTTGCGTAGGCGCTGCTTGTGGCAGTTGCTGAGCTATTGCTCTTTCACTTTGGACCGAAAAAGGTCAAGTGGTAGTCACCAAGTCTTGTTGGAGCACTCAAAGAGATACCTGCTGCTGATGGCGCGCTATGGGATTTTGCTTCACCGATTCGTTGCTTGCGTACCGCCAGCTTTGTGCGGTGGTGGCGCGATTGCTACATAGGAAGGTGGTGCTTTTGCCAGTCGTTACATCTGTGCATAACCGGTTGCTAGCTGAGCTGCTTACTGAATTCACAACTGCTGCTAGGCTCTTACGACCGCTTCCATGATTTGCGCGCTGAGAGAACTGTGCCTCATCTCTTTTCAAGTTGAACACTGGCGCGCAAGCATTGCTCGACCACGACGCACTGAAACAAAGTCTTTCAGTTTTACAGCATTGTGTTATGTTCCTTCGGAAGAAAATTTATTGTGTTTGTCCATGTTGTTCCTCTGAGCATTCCTGAAGGTATTGGCGTGTCCTGACTTCCTCTGTAGCAAAAAAAAAAAAAGATGAACTCTACAAGTGCTCCATCTGGGCTAGTCGCCTTCATCTCCGCAACTACGTTGACGTATCTGCGTACCCTTCATCATCACGTCAATTACTGCGAGATGTGTATTGAAGTTACCTGCCCCTGTTTGATTTGTGTGCTGTACAGGATAATGAAACTCTATCATCTTCCAATGTCCTCACTGCTTCTTCTGCTGCGCCACCTGCCCTGCGCTGGAATATGCGCTCTCGTGAACTACTGACGAAAGTGTGGCTGCTGCGAGGCACCGTTACCATTGCCTCAACTCATCCTGCAAGCCTTTGTTGTACTCGTGGCAAGTTTGTTGCTGTAAGCCACGGCGTCGTATGAGAACATCTGTGGTAAGCCTCTGCTAGAGGTAAGCACTTTGACTCTGGAACTCCCAATACAGTCCCAGAGCTAGATTACATCGTATACTTTTCAAACACCCCCAAATCGTATTATCCTCAACTGTACACTCAACCAACCAATCTTCACAATCACGCACCAGAACAAAGTGTAAGAAAAGACACGTCTTTGGAGGAAATGAACTTTTAGTATCCACGTCAACGTTTCCCAAGAAGACCCTTGGCCTCAGTTGTTTAGTGTGTTTGCTCTTGTGGAACCTCTGCGTATTAGTTTGTAAGATGAACAGTAAGTATGGCTCCTTTACGATCACCGGATATGCTGCAAATCTCAAGGTAAGTGTCATCTGTGGTGAGTACTAATTTACCATTTGTTCTTGTGGTGGGACTTAGGAAGGTAGTAGCGGGATTATCTAGGATGGACTTCATTAGGTTTTGGCTGTAGATCAAAGAAGACTATGGAAAAGGCACGTGACCGTGATGACTGCATAGTAGATGCCTTCCCTCTGCCCTGCACATACTCTCGGTGCTCGGCTACACCCAGGCAATACAAAGGAAACGAAGAAGCTCATCGTCTCCCAGTGACCTAAGCAGATCTTCGCGTGTATGGAAGTGTTTCATGCCCGCCCGAACGTGACGCGTGATGGACCAACATTTCTCACCTGCGTGCTCAGTGTGCCTGACGATCCGCGCACTCCCGCCCTGGACAGTATTGGATGGACCCACCCCTACGGAAGAGAGCTACGGCAGCACTTGCCGCCTTTGTATTGGACTTGCTGGAAGGCATAACGCTATGTAGGCATTACAGTCCCTAGGTGCTATTGTAGGCTTTATGTATCCAACCCTGCTAAGGTAAGTTGTCTGGCGTACTGAGGAAAGAAAGTTCAGTAGGGATATTCTTGCAGTGGGGATAATATTTGGGACTGGAGTGTTTCTCTTTTAGGTTATGTAGCGGCTTACTAAGGTCTGTGTTGTATACTCTGATATTTTTTTATATAACCACTCATGACAATAAGGTAATTTTATAATAATTGGTCATCGCACCTCGTTCGTTATGAGCCTGCTTCTGGAGTGGTTGTCTTTGCCAAATAATTGGATTCTGCTACCTGATTAATTTGAATGTCTTTCCTGATGAATTTTAACGCTTCGTTTCAGGTATGGTCAATAAGAATATAATAACATATTACCCTACTGTCGTGGAGACTTCCTATATTCATAATTTATTTAATTAGTTTTGAAGTTGGTGAGTTTTGCAGCAGTCAAGTGGCGCTCTTTCATTGAGAGGATTGAATAATTCATGCAGTAGGCTTGCTTTTATGCCACAAGTTGTACATGACTTTAATTTTCTTATTCAACGCAAAATGGACATTTATATACCTGGAAATCTCTACTTGGAATCCAACCCTATGAAATACGGCAATTCTTGTGCCACCTCTCAGTATTAACATAAAGTGTTGCATTTTTCCATTACGATGCATATCAAACGCTATATGTATGCCGTGTTTAACTTGTACCATTTCCCCTCTAGCTACCGGCCCGGTAGTGTCGAGTGCAACTATGTGAAGCAAGAGCTGGCGTTAGATGACGAGGCCTGGAGTAAATTTGCTGAGACGGTCGGTTTGAAGTTCACCGACAGGACCAGGACTTGTATCGACTGCAAGACAACAGTGCTTGTGGTGTAGTGTGTGTGTGCTCGAGTCGTCACTGTAGGAGTGCTTATATTGGTGTTAACACTGGAACTGATACGTGATTAGCGCTCAGAATTTTTTTTTTATATCTAAAGGCCTCTGTTATCCGCACACCCAGTTTGTCTTCCAAAACTGGGTACATCCATGCATGGTAATGCGGTGTCTACTTTGCTACGGAAGTCTTCGTGCTTGCGACAGCATTTTGCAGTGTTTAGGCAGTTCTATACCCCCATACCCCACACACGAAATTTCAGTGTGGAAAACAAGACTCGGTATAGTCACGCGTTATAGTGTCGTCTATCGAAATTCTTACTCCCTCCAAAGACTGGTGCATATGGCAGCGTTCCGCTTTGTGCAGGTGGCGTTCTATCGTCCACGAACGCAATGCCTGTCTGCAAAGCAGGGCTGTGTGAAATGTGCATCCTTGCGTTACAGTGTCAATGATGGGATTTGTTGCTTCGAAGGTAGCATCGGCGCTTGCGCCAACGACCTTCTGCCGCCATACACAAAATTCTGTCTGCTGTCATCGACAGGGCTTCCTATGATTGGGTGCTTCACTTCATTCGTAGGCTAACTTGTTCACATCCTGCACACCCCGTTTTGCCCTTAAGCGATCATAACCTGAAGTACATGGGAAATGGTCCAGCCTCGTTCAAACGCTTCTCATTGCCAACGGAGAGTATGTTAGTATGTCAACATACGCCTTAAAGCTACAACGATTTATATACATGGCGGTGCCCATATGCTCTGGAAGCCTTCTACGTAACCACAGCTGATGTATCCTGAGCAGTTAGCCCATGGTCTGTGCCACATCTTGTGTACATATTTTTAGATACTCTGGTTTTTCCTCTGCTTTCCAGCAGTATGGCACTGGAGGATAAACGTACTAAGGAAGCGTACCTTCAATATTTAATTTTTTTTGTAAATACTTGGAACTATCACTGATGCTTGTCCCCACAGAGTGCTAGCAAGTCCTTCCCTTTCTGCGATTTATTGAGTATTGAACAACCAGCAACAGTTCTCTTTTCATTAGTATCTGCTTCGTACGAGTATGTCCCTCGTTTCTTTCTGCTTGTAGCCCCCTCCCCACCACGGATGATGTGGGTCTTACGCAAGGGTGTGTGTGTGGTCTCTCATGTTCCCACCGCCTGTCCTACGCCGAACATCATGGGCCGTGCTCTTCACAGGAGACTGAAATGCTATATAGCGCTGCTGGAACTCTTGCCATTCATGTGCTTTCTAATGAGCTGCCCACTGCTGATGGTATTGGTCGTTCCGATATTATGATCCTCGGGACTCGCGCGCCTCTCTAAGCGTTCGTGCCTGCTCTTGCAATCCAGACACAAGGTACAGTTGCTACTGCGAGGTGATCTTGGCTGTGGAATACATATCTGGCGCTTTGGCGAAACTGAAGTCCTTGCAATTTCTAGAAAGTTTACCTCAGTTCTTCCTCTTCCCGGGTGCAGTGAAGTTTTGGCTTACATACCCCCCAAAATATCGTGGAGCTGCAACTTAAGCGGAGCCTTACCTCCCACACACGAAACTTTTGCCTTTCTTTTTAAGCCACGTCCTTGAGTGTGAAGAAGCAGTGTGCGCTGGTTTCCAATACAATTTCATCGATAGTTTTCCCGTACAGAAGAAGAGCAAGCTTGTTCAGCTGCATCCTGTGGCTTATTGAATGCTACGTTATTTTGGTATTACAGCTTTAGAGGAGGACGCGCACCCGAAGGTGTCGTTAACCCAACAAGGATTCGCGCTGCTCCCAAAGGACTGTCTAAGCAATGCCATTCCTACGTGAAACTGACGTTTTATGTGGGCCTAATAGGGATAGTCTGAGAGCTGAGTGTGAATACATTTGATGTGTGGTAGCGGAGTTGTAGGCGAGTGGTTGTACATATGTTATTTGTAAAACGCCTGCAGCAAGTATCTCCTCTCACTTGAATTTTTATCATCTATAATATGAAGGTGGTGGACTATGCCCACTGTGGTAAATGAGCAATTACCCCTCGTGGGCACAGGATGGGCCATAGGGTTAGGCTTGCCCATCCTATGTTCTGTGGAGTAGCGCCCCTAGGGAGTTTGTGTAGGTTACCTTAGCCATTAGCTAGACCTTCGGGACGTCTGTCTTTCGTGCCCACTCTGCTTCCTTCAACTTTCATACTCCTACTGATCTTACTGTTGTCTGTTCTTCCTCTTCCTTCCCGACTTGTTCCCGTGCTCCTTGATCCTGTGTGGGAACACCTTCGTGCATGGGTTCCCCGTGTTTCTATCGACATACTATATGTACTTTCCTTTTCTTTTCTTAGTAGAAATTAGTACTTATTGGGATGCTTAACTTCTCTTATACTACTAATGCGCACTTATCGAATGAAGTGCTTGATTGCAGTTAAACGGTATGTGTATCATTCACGCTCAGTGAAGAGGTATGAGGTGATCAATTATTTCTTTTAAAGAGTAGCTACCATAGGTTTTAATTATTTACAGGTTCGAGTGGATGAATGCGTTTCTCTGTGTTGATTTCCTGATAATGTGATACTGGCTCCTATCTTCGGATATATATATATTTATTGCGTGGGATTAGGCAAATTTCATTCCTGGTACTTTGTATTTTAGGTGATTTTGAATTTTGTTCGTGCATGTGTAATTTTATTAGTGTTTTTTTTCATGTGTTGGCGTAGTCATCGATAATATTCTTCATGGGATGTAGCATGTCCCCTAGGGGTCCGCTAGTTAATGTTCGCCCATGCTAGGTTATAGAGAATTGTCACTCACTGGGGAATCACTACATTCCCTTAATCTCACTTGAGTTTTCTCAACATCAATCTTTAGTGTCCAGTTTGCTTTCTTCCATTTTGATACTCTTACTCATGATGCTTTGTTCCGTTCTTCTCCGACTTTCATGCGCGTTGATCCAGTCCAGGAACACCCTCCGCTGTAATCTCAAAGTTTCTTCCCATGTGCTATACAACATGTCTCTTATATGTCCTCTCTTGAAACATCTTTGCAGTGGTTCGAGAAGCTTTTGTTGAGATGTATAATCATAATAATAATAATAATATTTCGTTGGTATGAAGAAAACCGCTGATGTGTTACGCTAGCTAGATAGCTACTCATACTTCGGTTGCGCTGAAAAATTCTCTAGTTTCGTATTTTGTGTGGGTATGAAGTACATTTTTCCACGAACTTCTCTCCGCTTCAGGTAAGACTCGTTTTATTTAACATTATTCATGGTATTCTCCTGGTCCTTAATGATCTGGTAGCTATCCGATGCAGACTTGCAGTTCACAGTTGTGGTTGCAAAGTAGTGCTTTTCCATAGGAATTGATAAAGTTGTGAAGTAGATGGAATGTGTGTTATTAAAGCTTCTATTGCCCCCCCCCCCAAAAAAAAAAAGAAAAGTAGTCTGCTAAGATTGACATAAAAAGTTTCAGAAAACTGGGCACTCGGCGTCATAGCGTTTGGATGTGTGACCATATTAGAAGTGCAGCGATTATTCCATATGCAAGGTTTACACATCGGGCACGCATGGTAAGTCTGTAAGTATATGGCCCTCCCATATAGGCTAGTCATTTGCTGTCAATTAGCTATTATTTTGTTTACTATCTGGACATTGACCTGCACGTTGTGTGGCTGCGCTTGATAATGTAAACTGAAACTTTTTTGTGTAATTGTTACGTACGATATTGCGCTTGCTCGCGGTCAACAGCTATCGAAACCTAATAGATATATTTAAGCCAGGAGGATACCTACGGTGCAAGTAAGTTGCGGCATCGTGGATATTGGCAGTGAAAGTAATTACGGAAAGTTCCTGCTGCTTTACAAGCAATGGTGTCACACAATGGAGGACATAAAGCATAGTTCCAACTGCGTTACTAGCTTGTATCAGCCCTGGAGTTTGGTAATGCCGTACAGTGGAGGTCATAACGCATAGTTCCAGCAGCGTTACTAGCTTGCAGCCCTGGAGTTGGGTAATGCCGTACAGTGGAGGTCATAACGCATAGTTCCAGCAGCGTGGATTTGGAGGTCCTAAGACAAAGTTTCAACAACTAGAAGTTTTGTGCCCATCTTATTAAATGATGACGAAGGTCTGACTGCTGCTCTTCTTTTTGATGAAATATGGCGGAAGTCCCGAGTACCTATGTATATGATGGTGAAACTTCAGTATAACGCTGCAGCATTACCGGACTCTGCCTGTCATCGTGTTTTTGTTCTTGAAGAATGAGCTTCGGCTCTGCCCAGTACTGTGAGGAGTTTACCCAGGCCGTGCAGACGGGCTAAGTTTATCAAGGAAAAAGTTTGAACTCTAATCACCGTCTCCTTTTCCTCCTCCTGCTCGGAGACCTTTTTTCTTTCAACAGGATTTTTCGGATGACAGAACTTTGCGCCGTGTTTCTACCCTTCAGCTCGCCCGCCGGATTGGACCACATCGTGAACTTAGAACCGTGATTCGTTGACATCAAAATGCAACGGCCTGTCCAGACCATCGAATTTGCTGCCAGCATTGCTTCCTAAACTACAGTCTTGAGAAAAACGGCGCCTTGCTCTCCCGGTCGCAGGTATGCCGTACGAATAGTTACGTTACCGTTGTTTCTACCCGAGAATTTAGTCACCTCCAACTGCCAGGTATTGTATAAATCTTCCTCCACCATTGACACGCTGGGTTGACTCCCTTAGAACGCCAGTCATCCTTGCAACTGTGACCACTCCATGGTCCCGTCTCCATATGTATGTAACTAGCGCGCAACTTCATGCTTCTGCAGTGCAGTCCGTGTAATATTTTTCTGTTATAGGTTCCTTCTGACCTTGTAATATCTTAGTTTTAAAATATCTGTTTATAAATATAGTTATTTATACGATTGTCTCGATATTGACACTGTAAAAATTACACCACTTGTTCCCTATTGCTCCTAATAAAAGTATCTGTGAAGCAATGTTTTCTTCCTTCCACTTATAGCGTAATGAGTCACTAATGACCATTAACTCGACATTTCCACTTGTACCTCCAAATAGCACGCACTTGACTTGTTTTCTATGCAGGTACTATGGCAGGGCCAGAGGGTTCGATTAATTACACTGCCGTATCGTGTATTCAGGTCGGCTACGCCCTCCGACGGGCGGTAGGAGCTTCACGGCATTGGCTTTCTTTTTGTCTTCGCGACCTCTTCCTCTCCGTGTATACTTTATTCATTTTTATGGTTTGATTTTGTTACTCCACTATCCCGTAACGTTGCGGTTCCGGCCATATAGCCTAGTAAATCCCCCACCTTAGATCGCTATTGATAGTCTCTGATTCGGAAATAGTGGGACAATATCAATATAATAATAATCCCCTCTTCCTTTTACTGTGTAACTGCTCTCATGTGCCACAGTCTCGAGTGCCTTCTCCACAGGGGATGTAGCATCTGGCCGCAGTTCGTACTGAGAAGGTTAGTTTTGTAGAGTAAGGTAGGTTCTCTATGTTTCCTTTCAGTCCCGCGAGGTGGGCCGCCGATCGAGGTGACCGACTCTTCGGTTACGGGCTCTTACCTCGCCCGTGCGTAGGGCCACAGAAGGGACCGTCCGCACGGGCGCTTCTTTCTTCTTTTTTTTCTCTTTTCGTCCTTCATCTCTTGCCACCTGAGCACAACGTTGTGGTTCCGGCATAAGTCGAGTATATCATCTTCAATGGCTGTAGATTGTCTTAGGCTCAGAAATAGCGGGACAATACCTTATAATAATGATGTACCACATTTCTCTCTGTTCGTGCTCTGTTTGCATACCAGATGCACTTTCATTCTTTTTTAGGTTACCATCGTCATGCCGCTCAGGGAGCATAGGGTTAGGCTCGCTTTTATGTTATTGCGGTAGCGCCCCCAGGGGGTTTGTGTAGGTTACTTTAGCCTTTAGTTAGGCCTTCGGGACGCCTGTCTTTTGTGCCCACTTTGCTTCTCTCCACTTTCATACTCCTACTGATCTTACTGTTGTCCTTCCTCTTCTTTCCCGACTTGCTGTTCCCATGCGCCTTTATCCTGTGTGGAAGCACCTTCGTGCATGGGTTCCCCGTTCCATCGACTTACTAAATGTCCCTTCCTTTTCCTTTCTTAAAAGAGCTTGGTACTTATTTAGGGAGGCTTCAATCTTATACCTATTACCACCATATCGTCAAGACTGGGACGGCTCAGATTTGCAGTATGCCTATTTTGGGCGTCTACTATTTCACAAACTGCGTACGATGTGGCATCTCGAGTGCGAGCTACATGTTTAGAAAAACTCAAATAAGTTATATTTAATTACACAACAATTATAATCATCACAAAAAAACTTGCACATGGCTCTCAAGTACACAGACTAAAGTAATTATTCTCGAAGGTGTATCGACACGCGAGAAAAATTTTCAGCTGCCCATTTAAGTCAAATGCACACTAGTGATGAAAAATTACTGACTGGCAGTTGAATTATTTCAGGGCGAAGTTGACTCGTTGCGCATGATTTTGTGCCGTATCATACGTGCGTCTCGTGCTGACAACAACCACAGCAGAGGTGAAGACTATAGTCTGACTATTTTATGTAGGCAGTTCGGCTGTGTTCAATTTGTCAATTCTATAGGTATTCTGAAGTTTTGTACGGCCAAATCTTACCCCCACTTCCTGTATGTAGAGAAATCTCAGAAATATCCCCAGAATTGGCACAGCTATAGAGGAGTTTGACCACGACCGACCTGCTTTGCTAAAATGGACAGACTACAACTCTTAATACTCTGCGTCATTTTTTCGTACCACAAGCATGTACTCCTCAACCGCTTCTCCTATTTTGACAATTCTTATGTTCATTTGTTGTCCTAACGTCCGCATTTATTCCTATATAAACTTGAAAAACGGTAGCACAGATAAAATCGCTGTATTGCATGCTAACAGGAAAAAACTGCAAGGGAGCTCATTGAAGTTTCTCGGCAGAAGTGGTCCAACTCCATACTTGGAAATTGATTGTCGATGTCACATTTTCCCCTAAAAGTCTAGCATTTGTCGCACGACTACGCACTGCGCCAACTGTTGCCTCATGTATGCATCATTGAGCGAACTCTGTACCTATATAAGGGTCGGCACGCGAGTTCAAGACTAGAGTGAAGTCATTTTTTACAAACATATTTTTTGATCGATTGGTCAATATTGCAAGGAGTTTTAATCGTGGAGGTCTACTATTAAATCCGTATTTATCTACCTAGTATGTGATAATTTCGTTGTTGAGATAGGCATTTTCAATAGAGTAACACTTCGTGTGCTTATTGCAAATATGTCACGTGGCAAAATACTGTACTGTATTTTTACCTATTTTGTTTATGCCACACCGCGGTGTACAGCAGTAGTTCCCAAACTTTTCTTTGCCTGGCACCCCTGGAGAACTTATAATGTGTTCTAGCAACCCCTTCAAAATAATTAACCCATATGATGATGACACATCATGTTTGTACCAATTTTTATGCAACTATTTATATTTCAATGACGAAGGTCGTCTTGTGCCCCAGGGGATGCAGAGCACCCCTGTTTGGGAACCCCTTGACTGTAGAGGGTAGCGAGACTTAATACATAGATAAGTTTTTTCGCTATATACACTGCATATGAAATATTAAACGGGTACCACCAGACCACAGTCTACCACTTGCAGCTGACGGTACTTGCCCGTAGCCGCCACAGACTTCAGGAGCTCCAAGTTCTTGATCACGTGACCGATGGCGGTGTCGCTCACTCCAAGCCAGTCCCTGGGGATGAACATGTAAAGGCGGGATCACACTAGAGTCAAATGAATGCCATCTTCCAGCTAATCATCTGATTGATTTGTTGAGCACTCCTAACCGACTGTATGTCTTCCAAAACGTGCTAGAGTGTCAGCTGTCAGATTGAGGCCGGGCTACACGTCTCTTGCACGTGTTCACTCATCCAATTGTCTGAATGTGTTACTCGACTGTAAAAAACAGCGGAAGTAGCACTTTTTTAAATTTATTTCACTAAAAATTTGAAGAGATATCCACTTGTTCGCGTGGTAGAAGGAAGTGCGGCAAACGCGCGAGACTGAAAGATGCAGCACGTCCGCACTGTGACCTCCGTCTTGTCGGCGAGCTGCATTTGATTTCAGTAAACAATGCCGATAAATACTGATTTTATCCTCCAGCGTTCACAGACCATGAACAAATCGGTAAAAAATAAGTTTTTTTCGTAACTTTAATGATCAGAATCACTGTAATACAGATAACACTAGAAAAGGGGGTAAATGCAAGTACACGAACGGTGCCATATTTGTTTTGCTAAATCAGCTGATTGCCATTGTGATGATTTCGGCAACGTGTGAACTCACCCTTTGAGACGGTCCACGCGTCATTTATATCAACGCGTTCAATTACACGAACGAGCACGATCTGTGCGTCAACTTTTTCTGTCACTTTCTGCACGTAGAATCATCGCACGTTCTAATGAATGACGCCGCGCGTCAGTTATGACATAGTTTCTTTATATTTTGCATCTGTTTGAAGTTGTAATCGCATCCTATAATCTTATTGCCTGATTTCGTGTGAAACGGCCTACTTCTAGAATTTTATAGGCTTATAACCTGATGAACCGATAGAAGTGAAATCAACGCTCAACAATCAGCCAGGTTATCAAAACCATCGTCGAATAACGTAGCAGGTTAACTCATGTTTTTGGCAGTCCGTGTTAATTTATTCCTACCGGTCACTTGTTTTATAAATACAGTGAGCGAGGGCTTTCATGGAAGAGAAACAATGGTAATCATTTTCGCACAATCATCACTATTAACTGCTCTCTGCAAAAATCTGTTTGTGTGAAATAAAGTAATAGGATGTCAAATAAATGAGCTGAACGACGAAGAAACCAAGAACAGCAACATAGCTACAATTTCTCCGGTATTACATTTACATGAGTTGTTTTTGAGTCATTACATTATCATTTTACATACTATTATATAATAGTGCTCCCCACCGTCAAAAATAATGGCAAAAGAACATGCAAAAAATAAAAAAAATCAATACAGCGCCAAAATAATGGTCGCAATTAAAAGTTCAAACTGGTTTGATAGACATGCAGTGGACACTTCGTTCAATACTGTATAATCGCAAGAGTGTAGGTTAATAAATAATCTCTAAATTAGAGATTAATAATAGAAGAATAACTAACGAAGCAATAGTAAGTCACATTGAGTTCAATTCTCCCTATTTCTCTGTGAGTTTAGCCCTTGCACTGCTGCCAAAAGGTCTCAGTTGAACATATAGATCTGATCGGACGAGACTTGAAAGTTCCAGAAGTAATTATAAGTAGAGATTTGTGAAGCTTAGCATTGAATTTATTATATTAAATGGCTTTTTGCATCAAGATAATCCAATTGTCAAGCGGATGAGATCAGTGTTTTTTTTTTCTATTTTTACAAGTTTAAGTGTAAATATCAAAGTCTTTCCAACAGTCTCAATAATTCAGCGATAAACAGTATCCCTTTGATCTTTCTGTCGTATTCATTTTCTGTTTCCAATTAATGAATAATAAAACATCAGGGCCATACTTCTTAAACATTCAGAGCACGGTCGACGAGGATTTTTTTTAGTCCTATATTGATAACGTTCTCTAATTAAATTAGTATTGCAGGCGTTACTTGGGACATCACGAGAGGAAAATTGTTTGTGCATTGCTCATAATTATTAGGTAGTCTAGTGCTTTGTGAACCGCTAAAAAGGGAAATATATGAATATTGAGAATCAAGAAACGCTTAGTCCTAAACCGTGACTCTGAAACCTTGCTTCCAGAACCAAATACGTGCTAGACAGAAATAGTCTTGCATCATCAAAACACAGATGCACATTTTGTAAGTTCAAACATTGTACTGATACAGAAATAAGCGTTCAACACATTGCTGGGACGAAAGATTGTTGGAGCTCATGCGGCCTGCCACTGAAGAATGTGAGTTGGCTCATTTACAAGTCCAAACCTTATTTTCAACTCTAGTAGACCTTTAGGAACATGAAGAAGCTTCAATAAATTGTTATCCCTATGTTCACAACAGCTAAACATCTAACAACATCCCAATATAACGAAACACCGTAAAAATGAATTAGAAATACAGTACTATCGATGCTCCAGCAACACTTGACTGTTTTCGCGGGCGTTCGCTCCACGTGACGTCGCACAAGGAGATGCGCAGAACCCTGGCTGAACTTCGTACCGAAATTCAGCCATGCGCAGAACCGTCTCAAATTGGTCAAGCGATGAAGTAACCTGTTACGTTATTCAACCACGATCAAAATCATCATGGTATCCGTGTTCTTAAAACATTTTCAAGCTCTCTAATGTTATAAATTGCAAGGTTTAAGTAATTCTGATAAAGTAACTACGAAAAACCCCATGGATCGATTTGTTCATGACATGTGAATGATACAAAATATTACTTCTGTATTTATAGGTTTTGTTTACTAAACTAAAATGATGGAACGCGATGAGAAAACGGACGTGCTTCATCCTTCAGTCTCGCGCGTTCGTCGCATATCCTTCCATCAATTCAACACGCCATGACCACCAGTTTGAACGAACGCGTTGATATATGAATGACTTGTGAAATGCCCTTACTAGTAGATCGGGCATTAGTTTTAGTTCCTTTATTTTACACTTGCTAAAGTTTTTCATTCCAAGTGGAGCAGTTCTGTTTGTTAAACTTGACTTACGGCTGTGCTAGCGAGTGAATATCACGACAGGCTTAAAGCAAATTTCAGTTTAGCCTTCAGGTATATAGATTATTGCGTTCACCCTTTGCAGCCTTGTATGTGGAATGATTTTTTTTTTTTTTTTTTTTTTTGCAAGATTAGCTCAATTCATTTTGATGTGTAACTGTGGCGGAACCACTTAAGACAAAAGAATTATAAACAAAAGCTAAATAGTACAATGGTTATTTCTCATGCTTACCTTCGAGGTTGGGTACATTATCCCCATTGTTGGAGAGATGTTGACGATTCGAAAAGGTGCTC
>LQNS02276924.1:11812935-11850637 GCA_001587735.2 Parhyale hawaiensis | reverse complement strand
TCGCCTCATCGTTTCGGAGCTTTTTGAGTGTTGCCGTCAGGCAGGCATGAGAATTGGATATTTGAAAAGGTTACATTGACTTTTATAATTAACGTTACTTTACTTCAAATAAGCTCTCAGATTCCAACCTTTTTGCGACATAACAAAATCTTCGCCTTCGACAGCCGATGGAGATGGATACCCAACTACAACTTTCGTCGGTGCTATCAGCATTAGAGCTTTCTTAACTCATTCGGGATCTTGTTTGAAATCCGGACTAATTTGGATTTTAATGAAAACTTAATATTTTGTAAAGTTTTTGATTTTCTTTCCATAAATAGCAACCGCAACTTCGTGAAATTAATAATAAATAGTTATGAGGTTTTAAATCTATTTTTTCCTTATGTATTACTGAAAAAAGTTTAACTTTTTTTTTCTGCATAAAAATTATTTTTACGGCATCATAATAACTAACCTAGCCTATGCTAATGGGATAATGAAAGGGTATGTAGGATACGGCGATAAGAAATTATGGAATAAAATAAGCTTGTGAATCCTTATCAATAATACGACTTTACGTATCTATGATACGGAATATTGATGATCTCATTTAACAATGAAGAAAAAATCTAAGATATGCAGCAGTCTGGATTTCAAGCAAGACTCCTCATCGATCACGTAGCCGTGAACGTAACTATGACTTGAAGTGCTTCACCATTGCTCTAAGGATACTTCGATATATCTTTCTGAATTTAAATTCACTCCAAATCCAGAGAAAGAGTTGAGCTTTTCTCTTGACACGAGCAACAGCGTAAAAATTGCAGCGCTGGCTAAAATATTAAGCAAGTTTTGGACCGTTTAATATGTGTAAGCTGCAGTCATGCCTGCGGCAACGTGATCGGGTTAGTTCAGTTGGCTCTACGCTGATAGCACCGACGAGAATTGTACGTTGACTCCCGGCATGGACCTCACGATACCTTCTGCCCACTTCTCGCAATTGAGGTTGATGGCAAATTGATAAATCCTCGACCAATTTTTTTCCATTGAACTTCCGACTTGCAGCACAAAAAAACAGTTCTTAACGACGCCAGGAATGTATCTAATGGAAAGAAACACGCATGCGTGAGAACTGGCCATGGTAAATTGCAATGTATTTTAGCCAATTATAGGTCATTTTGCCGACGTCCCAAGTTTCAGTCATCGTCGTCCACAGTTGGTATATAGTTAAAAATTATTTCTTGTTGATCAACACATTTCTTGCATCACCGAGAACCGTTTACTTTTGGTTTGAGGTCGTTAATTCTATTGACCGGCAAAGATTTTATCAAAGTTTAATCTATTTTCCGTCAATCAGCCTCATTTGAAAATTTCAGTGGATAGTCAAGATATCGTGTGGCCCACGCTCTCGGCTTTACTCAGGGTTAACCATAAATTATGCTAGGTAAGGTTAGGAATGAGCCGAATGACCGGCCTTCAACGTACCTTAGGAATATTCCGAACAACGCTGAGTGCTGCCCATTGCTGCCTGCCACCAGCCCCTCCCTGACGGAGGCCCTGTACTCACTGCTGGGACCCAACCCCTCCAGCAGGGGGAAGCCGCCCGTACCGTCCCCTCTGTCGTAGTCTCCTCCTAACAGGCACTCCCCAGGCTCCCCGGGTCTTTGTAAGCTGAAGAATCGCGTCGATCTGAAAAAAAAATTAGGTCGTTGATTCTTTAAAAATTAAAGAATCGCGTCGATTTAGAAATCCGGTCTTTATGAACAAAAGTACCGCGTGGATCGTGAAGAAACAAAGCCCTTCGATGCTGAAGAGCCGAATATATCTGAAGAAATTGGGTATTTCTCATCAGAAGTGCCTTGTCCGTCGCAACAAGTAAGAAATTGAGCTTTTATGAGCTGCAGAGTTTCATCGATCTGAAGACATCGGATCTTTATAGAATCTAAAGAACTGTTTCAGTGCGAAAAAGATGCGTATTTGTGAGCTGAAGCACCATATTAATTCGAAAAAGTTTTCTGTAAACCTTAGAGACTTGACGGTGAAAAAAAATGGAGTTTGTGAGGCCCTTGTTACTCTCAAAAACTTGAATCTTTTGCCCCGAAGAACCGTGTCCAGGTGATAAAATTGGATCATTGTAAGCTTAAAAAATGGCTCCATCTAAAAAACGAGTCCCTCTCTAAGCTAAAGAACTGCATCCATCTAAAGAAAATGGCTTACGAATGTAAAAATCGCATTATTCGGGTCATCCTAATACCGAAATCTACCGACTCGGATACGAATGGGAAACTCTTAGCAACGGTAGAGCCTGAGTTATAATCCAAATAAATAACTAGAGCACTCTGAGAGCGCATACCTCCGCCAAACAAGGCAACGGTTACTGAAAATTGGTACTGAGACCATGATTTTCTTTGTATCAACGCCAAAATCTTATCATTTATACTCTTCAAGAGTGTTAACAACTTCAGTAAATTTTTTGAAGATCAGTTCATAAATCTTTGTGTTATGCTGCTAACAAACATTATGACAAACATGGGTCATACAAACGAACCAACCGATCTGCACCAAAATTTAATCCTGTTTGTCTTTTAAAATTACTAACAACTCCATAAAATTTCATACAGATCCATTGGATACTTATGAGTTATTGCGCTAACAAGCATAAAATCAAACACAACGACAAAGAGACATACAAACATATCATCACAAAAATTTGGTCATTTACTCTTCCTGATATACCTAACAGCTTATGTAAATTTCATATAAATCCGTCCCTAACTTTTTGAGTTATGGCATTGAGAAAAATGAGCCAGACAAACAAACAAACGGATGGACGGATCTTCACCAAAAGTTAATCATCTGTTCCTCCTAGCATACCTAACAATCCCTTTAAGTTTCGTCAAAATCCGTCCAAAACTTTTTGAGTTATTTTGATGACAGACAGAAGGAGAGACAGACAAACCCGACGAAAACATAACCTCCTTGGGGGAGGTAATAACCCTCACCCCAACACATTCACTCCTCTAAGAGGTATGCTCTCTCTTATAAGTTGAAAGTGACATTGTAAGGTTTTAATTACAGTTTTACCAGGCAGATTGATGTTGGCAATCTTAAATGTATGAAATAAAAAATATTAAAGGAATAGTCTGTATTGTAATACACTTGTCTTGTAATTTGAATCTAAATTATACCTGCAATAAATCTATTAAATTACCAAGATATGTTTCTTGTACCATAGATCATGAAATTGGATATAACTGAAATAATCTTGAACTGAAAAGATAATAAATGGTGTTTTTCATTTATATCGAGTAGTTTTTCATTGGTAGGCCAATTGAGTGACTATTTGTGAAAAAAAATCATGTTTGATTAAAAATATCATCAACAGAGACCATATCAAAACATTTAAAACTCGGTTATAAGCTCGGTTACATTATAAGATGAGGTAACACAAAAGATAGCTTCCAGTTACTCAACTCTGCAGCTAGTATGTAATGCGCACCAAATTTCACGCCAATTTCACGAACAAATCTGCGCACCAGCCCTTTACTGATGCCTCTGCCATCTGCAGACTGTGTTACTAATAGCTTAAGTTTAGAAAATACCTAGTTAGATCTCTATAAAAGTTTTATTTATGTGTCAGTAGTCATTACCTTCCAGTGTTGCCCTCATGCACAGCTGTACAGTGAGATGCAGTGAATCTCATGTTTTATTAGGTTTACGTTATTTTTGCATTTTGCACCCAATCAAGCAACATGAACTTGTTTATATCTATTGGGAAAGTTTGGTTAGACAACTGAAAAGTCATTTACCTACCTGCATGTATATTTTATTGAGTTATCTCCGAGCTTAAAGCCATCTTACCATTATTTCTCAAGAATTTCATAGCTTATAGCTAATTATTTCTCCACCATTTACTACACTAGATTTCGC
The DNA here is from genome assembly GCA_001587735.2 of Parhyale hawaiensis. NCBI lineage: Eukaryota > Metazoa > Arthropoda > Malacostraca > Amphipoda > Hyalidae > Parhyale > Parhyale hawaiensis. Next base: position 11,846,731 of record LQNS02276924.1, on the reverse strand, counting down.
AGCTCCTGACTTGTTTAACTAACTCTACTGTTCTTATAGCAATAAATCTAATAATCATGTATTATCTTGCATACAGTAATTACACCAGACGAGTTATTCCTCTTGCCTTAATTGTAGAATTTAGAAGTTCTAATATTGAATGAAAAAAAAAAAAGCGCCAGCGCTGTGAGATTCGAGATTCGAAGTCAGCCAGAGGGAGATATTTCATTTCCTCCGCAGCACGGAGTTCATGTTCTGTTTTTCAAACTATCATCAAAATTTTAGAATAACAAGGCACAATGAAATTTATGTTGGGTTTATCCAGTGTAGGCGAGATAATGTATGGTCATTATTAACATAATAGTAAAGTTCGGTAAGTACATCATGATGATGCATATAGGATCTTATGATGCACTTAGAACGTAGATGATGCACTTATGTGTTTCGGTTTTGTGACAACACCGATGATGCACCAAGATGCATCAAAATCAGGTAAACTTGATGCACCTGACGAGACGAAGCTTCGAATTACAATAGCGATCTGCGTGTTAGTGAGTAACCGCGTCTTGCTTCGCACTTGTAACAAAACTACAAAGCTTTAGTTCACTTTTTATGTTTTTCTGACTGAAATATGTTTTTCTCTTTGCGGCGATGACGCATCAAACTACGCCATGAAACACGTGCATCCTGATGCTTCTCTGTGAAACAACTATACGAGCATCTAAATTGTTCTCAGTGTTCCAGAGTAGGAAGATTCCCGTACATGGGAATTTGTTTCTCTCGTCATGCTGAAAGTGACTGCCTGTTCTTTTCTCTCCCTCTTTACATCATAAATTACTTTGTCTCAAGGTTCATGTACACTGGGAGAAAAAATTACAGCAATTTTCACTAGCGTGCCACTCCACATGTTGCAAGTCATCCGGGGGTTTGCAGCAGGGCTTAAAAATCCACGAAACTGAAAAGTATGAATAACGGATATACGCAGCAAATGTTAGGGTAAATATTTTACACGAGAGATGTTCGTACTATGAAATGAAAACTGGCGCTACGTGAGAGCTGGCACAGTCATAACGTCGTTCTATGATGATTGGTGGGCACCTTGAATGAAGCAAATAAGATTTCAACTATTTAATGGTTTCATATGTATTAAAATTCCTTGAATGAAGCAAAAAAGGTTCCAACTATTTAATGGTTCTATATTATTTTCTATTACACCTCTTTGACTGCATCAAGCTGAAACAAAACAAAGTCCCAAAACTTCGGGTTCGTTGGAATTGCATTGCACGTTATTTACTGGCGATATTTCCAGTTGCAAAATTCGATAACTGCTTGGGAAAATTTCAGCGTGAACAGGCCTTAATTAAAAGCCTGAGGGCGCTGGCACACCAAAAGTAGTTCAGCGAGAAGCTGGCAGCTTCTCGCTGAAGTGTTTTTGGTGTGCCAGCGCCCTTACATACGAGTCATCTTCACTGATTCAGTCACTTACCCGGCGTATTTAAAAGTTACTATACATACTATAATTTAGTCCCACCTGTAGCAGGGCCCACGCTCGCCTGTGCAGAGCTGCAGAAACTGTCGGGCCCTCTCGGTGTCTCCCAACAGCCGCAGATACAAACGTCCAAGAAACTTACCAGACACGGCCACATTCAGAAACACTACGGGCGAATCTGCTGGTACCAGGCTGCGAACCTGGTCGAACTGTAAAGTACAGGTCATTAATTTACCATTAATTGGTGTCAGCTGCATAAAAAAACTAATGTGTAATGTTAGGCATAAGTTTTCCTTCTTATGCAGCTGTGATAAACAAGTCATGTGACTCATTTCCTTTATTCTGCGTTTGCTTTACTTCTTATACTTTCGTTGGTATTTGTGGAAGAAGGTCCTCGAAAAAAGACAACTGGGAAGCCTTTTGATGCATTAAGCTGGATTGATACGATAATTCAAATGAATGAGTTTTCTCATCTGAATGCGACGCTGTGTCGTTTCAAATAGCAACACGGCGTATAGCTTTCTTATTTGTAATTTACTACAGAATGGAAGAGTTGTCAAAAATTTTAGTAGTAACATTTGCTGAGCATGTTGACGTGACAGGTAATTATCACCGGTGAGAAAAGCAGAGAGTTGTGATTCTGTTTTGTTTACATGTTAGTTTGCTTGTCTGTTTGTTTGTCCACCCAAAAGAGGCAGCAGGAGTTGAGCCATCATCACAATCTTTCTTCATGCAGTCGAGTGGGTTGACCAAGTTGTGAAAAATGCCAAAACTTTAGAGTAAGGTGGCCATCAAAAATGGCGGCGTTGACTGTAACTCCTGATTCAGCACCTTACCGCGGATGATAGTCTTACTCCACGAGGAGTTCTATTATTTTAATACATTTACCCTGTTTGGTAGACTCACAGTTGCGTTTACCACAGGGATCAACGATTTGTTAGGTTAACCCCTTCATTAGACAATCGCGTGAAACAGCCGTTTTATGATGAATATTATGCTCTATGTGTATTTATGTTCTCACAAATTGCCTCGTAATTTAATTAATATTGCTGGGCAATCAACAGAGATGAATTATTCAGTTTTTTTCATTATTCTGAATTTATTTATCATATACAGGCTGCAGTAAAATTTTATTCTTGCAAGTATTTCGAACAAAATTTCCATAAGTGTCTTCCTTTCTTTAAGCGAACGCGAGTATTAAACTCTAAAACATTAAGGCTGTAGCGCAGGCTATGACAGTAAGACATATGACAACAGCACAGCTGCTCGCTAGCTGGTGTTAGAATGAGCGAGATAAGCGATCTCTTTGTATACAACAGTTTCATGGCGAACAACCTGAGGCTGTGAAATCTTCATTATTTGGTGGAAACTCTTGAGAGCGAGAGCAAGGTTCAAAATCTGTTATGGTTGTTCAGGTTGAGATGTAGGAATCTTTCTTCGTATTTTGTAGAGCCACAGGACGAAAAAAATATGTATTGGGGGAAAGCTTGAAGGTTCACGCTTCTTCTTCTTAAAAAGAACTAGTAAGTCTGACGAAAGAGTTCATTGAAGTGAGACAGTGCCTCTCTCCTTCGGGAGGCACGCGTCTGTGCCCTCCCCCGTGCCGGTGGGACTCACGTTTAATTCCCCGATTTCCTCTCCGTGTTGCGGACTTGCTTTGGCTCCTCTCTGGGCATGGGCCTCTAGCGTCTCTGCGCCAAGTGCTTTGTGATACGCCCCACTGCACTTCTTGCGTCACTCACGCCATGAGTGGTAACGTTGTAATTTAAGCCCCCTATGTGGAGACAGGACTTCACCTTTTGCCTATCAGTGAGCTTGTCATCACAAGCACGCAGTGCTGATGCTTCTCTTCGAAATTTAATCCGATTCTGTTTCTGCAGCGCATCATGCTGCATTCTTCAATGTAGATGCAAGGGTTCTTCTACGTAGTGAGTTTTATATCCTGTCTGGGATTGGGAGTAGTGTATAGAGCACCGAATCCTTCGTTTTTGAGGGTAGGTTCCCCTCGCGCCGCCGGGTCATCGCGCCGCCCCTTCCGGTTTCCCAGGCCCCGCCCACTTCCGGTTTGCGCCCCCCCCTGACCCCCGCAAAACCGGTAATGCATTGGCCGTTATAAACCGGAAGCTCATGCGCGAGGGGAGCCGCGAGGGTAGGTTACCCTCAAAAACGAAGGATTCGGTGCTCTATACACTACTATTGGGTCCAGCATTCTGCTTTCAACGTGTAGTAAAACTATTATGAGATGATGTATAACTGCATAGTCTCCATGTCACAAGTTCTCGCGGTAACTTTAAATAACTCCACAAGGATCGTGCAACGAAATTTAATTCTCCATTCTGATATAATCTTCTCTACGTCTTGAAATGGTTCTGCAGGGGCATCGGGAGTGAATTCAATTCTCCATTTTGAGGTGATTTACTGTACGTCCGTATATAATTCTACCAGAGAAAATCGTGCAACGAGTTTCGATGTGATCTTCGAAAAGTTTGTAATAATTCTACACAGAAAATTGTGCAGCTTGTTAACGTTCCAAAATTTGTTGTGATCTTCGCAGCGAAAAATGGTAAAATACTCGTGTTGAGGAATATTCGTACGCCGGGTTCGTACTCAAGGAGAATTAAAAAAAAGGAATATTTATCAACGTAAGTGAACTCTAGTTTAAGAGCTTAAGAGTCAAGTTAAAAAAAAATGAAAAATGCGAGACATCTCTAGAAAATAGAAGGATAAGTGAGACGTAGACTAAGATGTGTTTAGGTAATTCCGATAATTTTGTATTAGACTGAGCAAACTAAGCGAAACTGGAGAAAGAATGCGTAACGACGTGGAATATGAGTAATATGAGGTTGACTATAAGATGTGCTTAGGTAAATGAGAGAGTTTTGTAGAAGACCGTGCGAATTCAATCCTAAATTTCAAATAATAAGCTTATAATGCAACGACGCATATGGCCTTGTTTGTGTATCGGGAGATGTTCGGGCCACAGTTCTCAATGGATGTAGAGGTGTATTTAAAACAAAAAATTATCACTCAAATAATATCTGCCATCTACTCAATGCACGGTAAAGAATCTTTAACATTGTTGTCAAGTCAAGCGTTGTGATCGTTCTGTTACTAAAGAACGTGAGTTGTGTTTTTGCCAGAGCCTCTATAACTCCTCTATGATGTGAAACGTTAGGTTTCACATCATAGGTGGACGAGGTACTGATTTTATTCTAATATTAAGCGGTACTCATTTAACTACGAACATAATTTATTTTGTCAAAGGCTTGAGTTTTCCGATGGTGCGTTGCGTTCAAAATTAAGAGATTATATTGAAAAAAGAAAAAAATGTTTTAAGGTTGCATTCCCCTGCATAATCCGTCTTTTGTTGCCAAGCGAGATGTTTAGTAACGTAGGATTTTTTAAAAAAGTTCAATGATGCGTAATTTGTTTCACTTTTGATCTTGCTCAAATTTCTGTCTCTCTCTTGATTACAATGAATCATATCATTGCTTATTGTGTGTTTCATTTAGCATCCTTGTTAGAACTCACAAGTAGTCGGTTTAAGGTGCTTGTTTTTCATGCATTTTGACAAGCTCAATATTTATTATTTGCATTATTATAATTTTTATTATTTATTTATATTATGTAGGGGAGGTCGCCCGCCTATCCCAGATAATGGCGTCATGTGCAGATACATGTGTATATGGTACTCATTTCAAAACGCCGTAATACTTTACAGTCCCCTGGAAAACTTTCTTTCTTTCTTCAAACGGCGAGACTTTAATCTCAACGAATGATACATTATAACCAAATACCTGCTTTTAATCCCTCGTTAAGCAGGTGGGGCAATAATCCAATTGCTACCTATAAAAATGGTACAACTCATGCTACCAAGTGCATCATAACAAGCTGCCACAAAATATGAACATTAAAGAAGGAATCAAGAATCAAATAAATGAACATAATTTTCATCCTTCAAGGAGCTTTGATATAACGCACGGCATCCGCCATGTTACCAGTACCACCGTAGTTTCTCTGTGTACAATCACCGCACTCGTGAACAGGGTATCTATCTTAATTGTTAACACTAAATCGAAATATCTACCTTGGCGCGCTGGTGCAGCGATTGTTTGATTCAAGTAAACAGATTGTATCGGATCCCCTCAGACGAACATCTAGACTCATTCCCAGAGAGAAACTGAATCCCAGATTCCGGCTCACTCCAAACTACTACCATATAAGGCCAGTATACCGAGTAGCTTCGATTGTGCAACAGGCCCTTCCTCATTGCAAGTCTACTTCTTCATGCAGAATATTTACCCGCTGCGCTAGCTCCCAGCCTCCTGGTTGAGAGTATCGAGATGCTAAGGTATGGCAAACTCAGGAAGCAAAGAGCGTAACGTTGCATTCTTTGCTTCCTGGGCAAACTCAACCAATTTGAAATATTATTCAAATATACATGTATTTCTCACGTGCTTCAGACATGCTAATGATACTGTATATGGTAGTCAAACTTCATAAGCTAACAAGTCCAACTAAATGTGAAACATCAAAAAGCTGACTTCGACATTCTTCAGTAAGTGAGTGAAATCAATCCTAAAAAATATGGAGAAAATCCAAGGGAGTGCAGTCGTGTTGAGTAACAAGTTACTTTGTCTAGTCGGTTATTATAGAATAGTCCATGTCGCTGATTGGTTCTTTGAGCTTCAGCGAGTGTCTCAAGATTCCAGTGTCAATTATTTTTTTTCATTCGCAGTCCAATCGCGTTGTTTTGTTCCCCGAATGTATCGACATTTTAATAGTCAGTCCAAAAGTTTGCGGGTTTTTTCTTAAATGAAACAAGTTTTTTTCGTTTCCTGAAAATGTTCACATTTTCCGTAGCTACTCCTAAAGTTTGCTATTTACTCGTTTAGTAGGCTGAATATTTTCAAAATATTTGATTTAAAAAAATGCTTGTTTCTTTAACTGTATATTTTTATATTTTGACATTTCCAGTACCTAGCCCCGAAATTTATTTTTTTTACTTAAAAATGGCCTGCTTCGTTTTCTGAACATTCATTCTCGCATTAATTGCATCAGCCACTCCACAACTTTTGGCATTTATTAAACTTCTTTTTAAATCAAAATATCGATAAGTTAGGACGAATAAAAATGATTTTCTGTGACTAGGTATAATGTAATCTACTGTTTCAAAAAAGAGTCCGCTAGGAAATGGTTCAATTAAACAAACGTCCAGTTGGCTTACTACCTTCAGTGAATAGTGGTTACCAGGGTTGTGACTTTGCAAAATATGCACGCATATTCTGTCCAATTGTATGACTGAATTTTGATTTTCAAAGTTTATACTAGTGAATTCTATGCCTAGGCATCTTAGTTATGTAAGAAAACAAACTTCAGTCATACAGTTGGACAGAATATGCGTGCATATTTTGCAGTCACAACCCTAGTGGTTGCTGTAGAAAAATGCCTATGTAGTTTTGCTCACCTTGACAGTAAGAGCGTGAGCGGGAGGATGGCTAGACTGCAGTGCGTGTAATAGGATGTGGCCGTATGACAGGGACAGACGCCCCCACTTGATGCTGTTTGAGTTCTTGTATCCACGTACCTGCACAACAGTAATGGTGAGCTATAAAGACCTTTAGAAATTAGACGGTTACCCTTATTTTTTTTAGATTGAGAACGTCTTAAAACTATGCTCCGTAATTTAACCTGTATTAGTTAAGCCTAAAGCCTCGCGTCAAACCTAACGCGCATAATTCTAAACTAATAAATATCGTGGAACATAAGACCGTGGCCATATACTCGTATGCCAAGAATGATGAGATTTACAAGGTTAACTCACGCGGAGCTCCCAAGCTGCAGAGCACCATGAGAAATGAGCTTGTGACGACATAAAACCGTAGCTAGTACGTTAAAAAGTAGCTATTCAGCATTGTTTCTTCATCATTTCATTGGGCCTCCAGAGTGTCATACATGTCCTACAATATTAATTTATAGTTGAATAAATATATGTATCAAAGCATCTACAAACTTTTTTTAGCTTTCTGAAGGATAAAATTTTGAAAGAACGTAAAAGAGCAGATGAATTTAACCCGGCAAATGCCCGCATGTGTCAGAAGCACTTTTGGAGTCAAGTTTATCGTCATTAAAATGCAATAAATTTAGTGAGTTTTATTGAGAGTAATATGGCACTCTGATGATGAAATTATATGGTTCAAAACCTTCATATTCTCGATTTATTCTTATTTTCCAGCAATGACTTGCTATCTTCCATAATTTCAAACCGCTGCAACAAAAAAATAAATAAATAAAATGTTCAGATGCGTATCATTAAACGCCGAAATAGAAGATTTTTTTTACCAAGATTTGTATAGAAAACGTTAGAGCATCATAGAAACAAATTACTGTCCTTCCGGCGAAGTAATATTAAAGAAAAAGTCTATACATAGTGAGCAGAAGCCATACAGTTGCTCGTTAAAATTAGAAAAAACAACTACTATACGCTGTCCGCATTATACAGCAGTGTATATAACAATACTATCGCGTCCGACTCAGGTTAAATAACTTGCAAAAAAAAAAAATTACCTAACCGTATTCCCCACACCTAAACTGTCTTACGGAACGATGTTGTTGAAACTGGCGAATGTTGAATCCCTAAATTTTCCAATGATGCTGTATTTTTTACGATTAGGAAAGGAGAATCTGTTAACGATGTGTACGCGACGGCACTGCTTAGGTTCACATTTTACACGCACTGTCCGAAATAACATTAAAATTTTATCCTTCAGAAAGCTAAAAAAGTTCGTAGATGCTTTGATACATATTTTTGTGCAACTATAAAGATTGTAGGACACTCTGGAGGCCCAATTGAAATCACGAAGAAACAATGAAAAATAGTTACTTATTATCGTACTGCGATTTTATTACGTCGCAGGCTGGTTTTCCATGGTGCTCTGCAGTTGGAAGCTCCGCGAGCATTAACCTAGTAAGTCTCATCCTCGCTCGTATGCATTGCCACAGCCAACTTGATGCTAGAATCCCCAACTCGCACGTCATTTCGAGAAATATTAAAGTCGGTAGCATAGATACAGTAGCATAAACCACGTGCGAACTGCTCATCCTCGCCTCAAATTGTGCGTGTGAATGCCTTATGTGGCTACGACATTATCACACTGTCTGTCCTAACGCATCTCGATTAGCGATATTTTTCCGAAAGGTTGATGACGTGAAGTTAAATAAGAACGATAATGAAATCCCTCTTATGAGACTTAAAAAATGTTTGCAGGTTTCGTTCCCTATATGGCTGTATAACGAACGTACCTGTTCATTCTTAGTCGTATCGAGCACCGCGTAGATGCCTTTCCCCGCCTCTTTGTCGAGCTCTTCACCACAGCTGCTGATAATCTGAAGCGCTGATGCGGTGGCGAGCAATTGCTGTGCAACAAAAAACCGTTATTAGAAAACAACGGCGATTATCTGCTAATCCAGAGTGCTGAGCAGCCGACAGCAGTTGGCGAATGGCATAGAACTGTGAAAATATAATACGCCGAGTGCTGATAACATACACAGCACCTTATCGCCCGTAACAATTGGCACGTAAGTGCAAAATGTCTCGAAGGTTAACAACCGTATACAGGGAAACCATCCGTAAGTCCACGCATAGAGAAGATCTCCTTAACGGGAAATTTATATTATTTTTGAACTTTTAGGGAAGTAGATTTAAACAGGAGTCTTATTAGATTTTCTGAAAGGCAAACATATGCTTACTATTACAGATATTTACCTTCGCCAAGGAGGTTATGTTTTGTCGTGTTTCTCTGCCTGTCTCTTTGTCTGTCAGCAAGATTACTCAAAACGTTATGGACGGATCGTTACGAAATTTACAGGAATTGTTAGGCATGGTAACAGTAACAGATGATTAACTTTTCGTAAAAATCCGTTCATCTTCATGTTTGTTTGTGTGCCTATTATTTCCTAGTACCATAACTGAAAAAGTTATGAACAGATTTTCATGAAATTTACATGAGTTGTTAGGTATATTACAAAGAGTGAATAACCAAGTTTTTGTGATCTGTTGGTTTGTTCTTTTGTTTGTCGCCGCATTTGGTTTTATGCTTGTTAGCACAGTTACTCAAAATTAATGAATAAATTTTATAAAACTTACAGGACTTGTTAGTAATGTTAAAAGACATAAATGATAAAATTTTGGTGATGATCGGTTTGTGTGTTTGAGTTATGTTTGTCATAATGTTTATTAGCAGCATAACTCAAAAAGTTATGAACGGATTTCCCAGAGCCTTACAGAAGCTGTTAATGCTGACAAAAGCCACAAATGATTAGATTTTGGTGTTGATACAAAGAAAATCATGGTGTCAGAACCAATTTGCCTGGCGGAGGTATGCGCTCTCAGAGTGTGTTCTCTCTAGTTTTCAGTGTGGACGGGGCTTAAGCACAAATCGAATGAAGATTTTCAGTCGGCATTCACCACCATAATTTGTTCCGACTACCAACTGAAAGTACTTGAAAGGGATAAAAAAATTGAGCTCGCAGATTAATTATCAATAAATATTTTAACTCTATAAGCTTTTATTGTAGCTACAGCAGTTACAGCTAAAGTCGTACAATGTATAAAACCTCTGACTTTATGTCTGATATTTTCCATAAATGTCTGTCGAAATTAACGTCAATACCCAGGCGTTCCCTCTGCTCTAAAGTTGAACTTTTAGTAGCTAGAAATCCACAAAGACTGTACGTCAGTCTTGTGCATGTTTTCATTGGAGATAAATATGAGAGAATCCCTATGGGAAAAAATTACGTCGGGGACCAACCATTTTTTCTAGCATATTGATCTGTTCTAAACAAGTATCATTTAATTGTACTGCAGTGTTTTAACTTTTAATCACCTGAAGGAATATGTAACTTGCATTCCAACTTTCTTTTTTTATCACACCACAACTACTACTACACACGTAGTTCATTTATAAGTTCAAGTCTAAGCCCGAAAGTAATTTACTGGCTCTAGCCTGCGGCACTTATACCTACTGATCTTGTGAGTGCAGGTATTGATGTCGTTGCTGTGGTATCCAGAATACAACGTCATGGAGATATTATAAATGTAAGCACCTAGCTGGAGGCCGCCACTGGTTATGGGCTTTGCGTTGTCTATTCCCATTTAATAGACGCTGCAATACATCATGCAGGTGATTCCAGGGGTTATCTTTGAGGCCTGTCTACACGTTAATTCAGTCGCCCGAATGTTTGGTAGCTTCGTTGTAAATACAACTGCTTGTACGGGACAAACAGTTGTTAAATTGTTAGCCGTTAAATCTGTTACCTCGGCAAGTGTCACTAAGTAAGTAATGAATATATCTCCAGATTTAGAGAGGGAAATAAAACTCAGAAAACAGTGCACTATTATGCAATTTCTACGGCACAGTAACCCATGGTGCACAGCAGCTTGGCCCCTCCCCTTGCGTTAACCTTGTAAAGTCTCATCATCCTTGGGTTCGTGCAATAACCAAATAGACGAGCTTCCTCAACTCGGCGCCCAAACGCGACGCTGTGCCCGCCTGTTCAACTCTGTCTCACATGCCGGTACCTAAGAACAATATTTTTCATTGTGTTATTCTTCTGAGAGAGGCAGGTGGGTTCGCGAAAGAAAAAGTTTCATATCACAAAACCGCAAAGCTGGCTGGCTGAGTTCTAATTTACTCCAAGTTGGAAGAGCTATCAAGAGTTTACTAGTAAATAATAACATAACGGATAATATTTTAGTAACGTTTTGGTAGACACACAGGCAGCTGCGTTTACGAGGGCTCAGTAAACTAGAACATGTCGGACCATCACCCGCGAAAAGTGCTGAGTCAGGAGTTACATATTCAACGCCGTCATTTTTGGTAGCCAACATAACCCAAACTTTTCTTCATTTTTCACATCTAGGTTAACCCACCTGACTGTCTGAAAAAGATTTTGATGATGGCTCAACTCCTACTGTTTATGTAGGGGACAGACAATCAAACATAAAACCGTAAACGAAAACAGTCCGTACCACCAGTCTTTGCTTCGCTCGAGAGTGATAGATATTCAAAAGAATAGTTGAGGAAGCACATTCATTTGACTACCGTGTGAACCCGTCTTTAATTAAATGATAGTGCGATGCATATGGTGATTACAAAATAAATGTATAATGCAGCTTGCCACTCAATAGACGTACTTGTACCTTATGAATCTATTCTTCCAGCTGCTTAGGTTGAATTCCACGAAGCAGAGATTACTTAATAAAAATAAAACACATGTAGCCACTCATTATTTATGTATTCTTACCTTTATGGATCTGTTCTTCCTGCTGCTTGGGTTGAACTCCACAAGGCAACTGGCGACCCAGTCTTGAAGCCTTGCATCGTAAAGTTGGGTGTTGCCGAGGGCATGTGTTAGTTCTTCTTGTGACTTCGCCTCTGCTCTAAGTATGCAAACCTCCAAAAGTCTTTTGCCTTCTCTGCCATCCCTGATGGCCCGTCCAACCCTCTCTCGCTCCTCTTGTATTAGCTTGACGAACCTGTGCTGGCGTTCCGTCATCATCACCAAACCCCGCAACTGGCTTTCGTGCTTTAGCAGATGCATTTCCAGTTCGGAGTCGTATTGTCTCATTCTAGTCAGTCTTGATTCGTAGTAACTAAGTCTGTCCTTTGCTTCTGTTTTTGACTGCTCCATCATTTCCTCGAGAGCCTGTTTGGAAGATATGACACGACAGCCCCTGTCTAAATGTTCGATAACCATGCAGTCTCTGCACATCCACTGGTTGCACGGGACACATCGGTACTGCCAAGACTGGTGGTGGAGCTCGCAACGATCTCCCGGCAGGTTTTCAGGACTTGGTGCACTCGGCGGAGGAAAATTTTCTACTTCTTCCTTTGGTCTTTGTTCTAAGTTTTCTTCTGAAAGTTCCAAAAGCTTCAAAATTTCCATGAGACTATAATTAACTGGCACTTGGACAATTTGACTAACATCGTGGACGGTCCTGCACGTGGGGCACGACAGGCCCTTCCCTGGGTGGATCATTTCGCTCGTGCAGCTCGAACAGAACGTGTGTCCACAGCCAAGAGACCGCGGTCGACGACTGTCTTCATCATATACATGGAAGCACACACCACACTCCATTTTCATTATATACTAAATTATTAGGAAAATTAGAGTCAACTCCAGCAACAGATGGACACGGGATCAACTATAACCACACGATGCAGCAATTTTCAACACGCAGATGACAATCTTCAAACTACACACCTCGCTACATATCTGTTTCTGAGTCTAAATATCTCACTAAAATAGTGGTACTCTACAGTAATGCTTCAGTTCGGCGGTTGCCTATAGGTACCTAGAGTTTCATCTGCACACTACACTCCTTTTCTATACGTTCTCGAAAATGTTACTAAATTCTGAGCGTTCACTATAGCAACCGATGGTGGTCAACCAGCTTCAAGGGCCTCTGCAGAATCTGTAACGACTCTATAAGTCTTATGCAATTGGCATTAAAGAAAGCTGTAGGCATCTGTTGCGGCTAATTGAAGCAGTGTCTTTGCTTTATAAATCTCTCATCTGCAAAAATAAGCAATAGTATCCTATTATTACAATCGTCATAAAAGTTAGAGTATCAAGAATACGGATACAATAGGAATTCACATACATATAATAACTTGCACAAGGGAAACTTTGCTTAGATTATAATTTGTTAGTCCACTACAATTCTGATGATTAACATAGTTGAAATGGTGCAAACTCAAAATTTTAAATTGCCTCATTTACTGATAAATGTTTTGATAATTTCTACCGTGAGCTCCAAGCCGGCTCAAAGCACTTATTGAGCAGCTGTGCTCTGCTTATTATAATACTTATTCATCTGTGTAATGTAATATGAATTTAGATGTACCTAAATGAAGAAAGAGAAACTTCGACGTCGGTCATTCACTTCAGCACCTTCTGCATGGACGCCGTTCATATGTGTAAATCAAACAGGACGACAACCAGTTCTCTCTCCGTCACCACAGGATGCTGTGCCACAGTATATTGGGGACAACAACCAGATGCAATAATAATGAGTTTCTTTTTTTCTTTCTTCGACTCAGTTACAGCCTGGTCACCTCTATACGACACGGAAACCTAAAAATACAGGTGTCTTTCATGCAAGTGAATGCAGCACGAGCAAGCCTACGTGCGTGTTTCTCTCAAATGCCACTTCCATCAGAAATAAGTGGAACAAATAATGACCACTGCCAGCTTATACAGACAAAGGTCAGTGTATCGATTCAAACTTCTCATTTCCCTTCGTATGATTTTTTTTGCCCGTCCCCGTTTCTTTCTCAATCATCCGAATTGACCAATCTCTGCCAGAACCACGCTATTGCAATGCGTACTGCTGTCGCCCAGTCTCTGAATAGGAATTTATCATGCATTATTGCATGGTGCTCGGCTTGGAGTATGAAGCTGAATGCCAGTAAGACCAAGTCGATGATTATCAGTCGGTCTCGAACTATTCAACCGGAGCATCCACATCTGCGGATAGAAGACACTCTACTTTAGGAGTCTAACTCCTTGGAAGTTCTTGGTGTTGTCTTTGATGAGAAGCTTACTTTTGAGCCGCATATTAGGTGACTGGTGTCACGTGCTGCCAGTAAGAGTGGGCTCCTGCGTAAGGTGAATTCTGTGTTTGGTGAAAGTGAGATTGTCCGCAGATGCTGTTATGCATTTTTGCTGCCTATGTTGGAGTATTGCTTACCGGTCTGGGCTTCAGCTGCTGACAGTCACTTACGCCTGTTGGACCGACTTGTTAGTTCGGCCAGCAGGCTGTGCGCGGATGATGATCTGGTGAACCTGTCACACAGGAGGGGAGTAGCCGAATTCTATATGTTTCATAAGATATACATAAGGAGAGGTATTTGTGGCATTCTTCTGTCCCTGCCCTCAAAGTCTCAAGGAGAATTACACGTGTTGCGGCCAGCGCGCACTCTTTCACGTTGGAGAATGCTAGATGCCGAATTAATCAGTTCAGTCGGTGCTTCGTACCCTATGGAACTCATTGCCGGCATTGGCTTTTAGTCGCGTTGGCCTACAGGCGTTTAAGTCAGCTGTTAATTGCTTTTTGTTGAACTTCCTTAGCAGCGTTTCGGGCTTCCCGGTGTTGCGAAGTGCTTCATGTGGGTCATGCTTCTTGTCCGTGGGGGCACGGGCGTGAAGTTTTAATAATAATATCAAAGACCGTAACAGTACTTGACTCTCAGGTCCAAGCGGCCTCTGACGTGCGGCCAAAATGGAAAAATGTCATTTTCTCAAGAGCAATTATGAACATGTCCAGACACGGTCATTCAGGCAAGCGCCAAAGTACGTCCCCGCCGTATCCAAGATACCTTCTCCGCAAGAAAAATGTTGGGTACCTTGAAATTTTTTTCATTTTCCTTAGTATTAGATAAGGGGGAAAGAATAGCTCTTGAGAAAATCCCATTTTTCCGTTGCCAACTTTTGGCCGCCAGCGTCAGACCTAAGAGTCAAGTACTCTTGCGGTCTATGATAAGATTAATAACTCTCGGGACTCGTGAAAATTCCACGGTTAAATGATGTTTTCGCCTACTTTCGTTTCACTTGATAGCGTTCCTGAAGTTTAACCTACTCCGTCTAGTCTAAAGTCCGCCTGACGAACCCCCGTCTATCTTAAAACACCTTGTCTAGCGGACTCTACCTGCTCTCACCTGTGAATCTTGCATATACTAGGGTACAATTTGCATTCTTCTCCTCTATTTACATACGTCTTTTCTACACTATGTTTTCCACTGTTTACCGATAATTTAGCCGACCATCATCTTACGGGTCTTAATTTCTTGTCAGCGTGTCCGATTTTGTTGAACGACTACGGGACCCACGGCTATTGGTCAGTAGCCTATGATTTCCCTGCTCTCTCTGACGCGATAGATATTACAACAAACAGACTCGGCCAGTTTCTTAGGCAGCCTAACCTTCTGTTCTCAAGGTGTCATTATACAGTTTGCTGCTAATAAACGTTATAACAAATATGAGTCAAACATACAAACGAACAAACCGATCTGCATCAAAATTTAATCATTTATGTCTTTTAACATTACTAACAACCCCTATAAATTTCATAAAGATCCATTCTTTATTTTTTGAGTTATTGTGCTAACAAGCATAAAATTAAAAAGTTACAAACGAACGAAGAACGGATCATTACTGAAATTCGGTCATCTACTGTTTGTTATATACCTAACAACTCGTGCTAATTTCATAAAAATCGACCGATAACTTTTTGAGTTATTGCATTGAGAAAAATGAGGCAGACAAACAAGCAACCAAACAGATGGACATATCTTCATCAAAAGTTAATCATCTGTTCCTCCTAACATACCTAACAATCCCTGTAATTTTGTTCAAATCGGTTCATAACTTTTTGAGTTATCTTGGTGACAGACAGACAAACAAATAGACAGACAGACAAACACGACGAAAACATAACCTCCTTGGCAGAGGTAATTAGACATCACACATTCGCTTGAAAGAATACCTTAGCGCCGATATGTCCACCACTACCCGCTCCATTCTCCGGCAGCGTATCCTAAATACGCATCTGACTGGCCTTATTAAGATCGCCGAGCGCCACTTAAGCAAAGTGAACAAAATATGTTGTAAAAGAAATTAAATGCCATAAATAAGATACGAGTGAAACAATCTTCTGCGCTTTGAAAGTGACTGAAATTTTTTCAAGAAGCGCTAAAGAAGACAGCTATGGTTGAACTGCGTTCCAGCGAAAATCAGAGCTTCTATCAAAATTTAAGTTCCCCCTACCTAATATTGATAAGCGTCACCGACAGACACAGAGGCGTACGGATCAATGGACGGAGCTTCAAGCAGAATTATAATATTGATTTATCAAAATTTCACACAATTGGTAAACCATTACATGCGTTCTACATGTATGTATAGCTGTAGAACAGATGAGGAACCCATTGCTGAACACAGAAAATAGAGAAAAAGAGGACACACAAAAAACTTGACTTGTCATATCTGGGCATCAGCTCTTCACAACGGGAACTGATTTCGCTTCTCCAAAGTTAGCGGATTACGCGTGACTGTAGGTCCATTGTGTTTGGAGTAGCACTGCATATTTCGTTTGTTGCATAGAGCCCTTAGCACTAAATATAGAGGGCTGAAACTTCGCTCCCTCAGGGGCCGCAGAAGTCACGATTTCTTCACTGTTTGTCGGGACCAGAATCGATCTGCTCCTAAGAGCACAGCAGCCGCCGCCGTCTCACCTGCTGCTTTTCTGGCCATTGCCAAGCAACGAGTAGCTCATTGCCGGCAGAGCTCTCCGGGCTCCCTCTGCTTCTTATCGTCTCCTAAGGCCGACTCCACACGGCAGTTTTATGATTGTCATGCGTGGTACTCAGCGTTCGAAAACGTTGGTGTGTTTGTTTGAAGGACCGGGGAAAATATGTAGATAATTCCTAGTTCTATATTTCGCTTTTAATTTGAAGAGAAATTCGGAACTTTACTACTGGCGACATTCGCTGAACCAACTGGTCTTATGCCTCGGCCACATATGCATTCACGCAAGCAAGTGGAAGCGAGGATGAGCGACCTACTCGTTGTTTTGGAATATATTTTAACTCGGTAGCATAGGTACGGTGGCACAAGCGACAGGCAAGTCGCCCATCCTGGCACCACGTTGTTTTTATAAAAGTCTAGTGTGGTGCTAGCATTAGAAACTGACACCTTAGTTAACCTTTTGGTAGACACACAGTTGTGTTCAGGGGCCGCCCGGGGGGTGGGGAGCTTTGGGGACTTGAACCCTGCATAAAGAGCCAGTCCCGGTGTAGACCCAATTTTGCTACCATGTAACCAATATAAATGTTGCCCATAGCAACGTCAGCCCCTCCCCATTTTATATTCCTCCTCCCCTCACCTCCTCCAATGGCAATTTCCTGGCGCCCATTGGTTGCGTTGCCTAGGATACAGTGAAACGTTCGGGCGCTGAGTTGAGAGAACACGTTCATTCGACTGTCGTCTGAAGCTGCTTTTACTATACTTGGGCCTTCCAACCCAACTGTCGAGGCCGGGGTATTTCTTCAACAAAACACCATACATAACTCCCCAATGTGACCCTCCCTCAAACCCAGCATGTTTGCAGGCAAAGAATTTCAATTTTCATAAGTAGAACACTCTGTGTAATTAAGTTGTGCTTAGCACAACATCATCATCTATTCACAAACGCGCCGGCCTGGCCTTCAAGTCCAGCATTCTTAAGCTCGGTACAGACAATAGTCTTTTGAAAGTGAATAAAAATGAATACCTCAGGGTGCACTGCATCCATCTGAGATAATACACGATTTTTTTTTCTTTCTTTTTTCTTTTTTGTGTTTCACCTTACAGCGTTCGAATGCGTAGCTGCATCATATTAAACAACGACGAAGGGCATTGCTTTCTGAGTTGCTATTCACTCAAAATTCGAGGAGACATCAAAAACGTCTACTAGTGACCCTTACAAAGCAAACTGCTGTGACGACTAACATTTTATAAAATTTTTGTGTAGATACACGTGTGGACACTACGAAGTATTCGAACGCTGCGACGTGAAAATGTGGGTCGTAAGAGTATAGTCTGCTGTGGGAATAATGAGGGAATAATTCTAATTATTACAACTACCTATCATCAGTGCCAGTGCTTGTACGTACTGTACACGTTTGTGCTCTGAGTTTAGCCTCACAGGTTCTAGCAAGTTTTCTCAGCAACTTGGGAAAAAACAAAAGTTATACAGTGCTCGATCAGGATTGTCTGGTGGATGAACATTGAGTTTCGGCTTACTTCCCGCCACAAATTATTATTAAAACTTCCCGCTCGGGCCACCACGGACAGGTAATACCAGCCAAATGAAGAAATTGGCTAGTTTCGTCCAAAGAATTAGCTGAAATAAATTTTCAGAGGGAAGAAGATCTTACCAAAACGATAAATTCAGTGCTCAAAATAGTACTCACTTAATTGTGAGTGCTTTGTCAAGTGGATGACACGAGTCCACTAGTGCGTAAACGTTGAAGGAACGTATGTTGAAAGAGTGCAAATTATAACTCAATAGGCCTATGAATTCATTTACTTTTATATTTGTTGCCTTGTTGCCAAAGTTTTTCAAATACCCGACGTAGAAGTACAGATTTCATGAAACTTCAAACTAAGGGCAAATGTTATTGATTCATAAGCGATACGTTTGAAATATTTGAAGAGTGAGGAAAGAAAATAGAATGTGTAATTTAGAGGACACGAACCAGCCGAAAGTAGGTACCTGTGGTACCCTTAAAGCTGCATGGTAGCCTAGCTGGTGCACACCCTCATATGACTGTAATACCGTACGTAACAGGTTGACTCATCGCCGAACGAGAATGAGATGGTTCGGCACATCTCTTTGTCTGACGTCACGAGGAGTAAAATTTGTGAGCTAATTGTGAGCCGATGAGGTGGCGACAGTTTCGGTTGATAAAAAAAAAAAATAAATGGGATTTGATTTGATAATCAATCTAGTTGAATAACGAATATTTCTATTATTAAGTAGAGCGATTTTCGATGTCCTAATGTTCTAGGAGATACCGCCTTAAACAATTTCTTTGCCAAACTCCTTAAAGAACCGTAGATATGCGGTTCTGGTAGTTTTTATTAACTTGCCTGCTAATGCTATTTTACACCACATAGCTTCGGGTGTTTCATAATTTTAACCAAAAAAGCAAGCAACTGTAACCGTGCGATAACAAATTCCCTTATTTATTTTTGACAATAGCCAATTTCCACCGCTTTTATACTGCAAGCTCAAAAAATAACGAAAAACGTTCACTTTTCCGTCTCTCCACATGACGTCATAGCTAGAGGAAGTGGGTGGAGCTTACGACTCTACCTGCTCGTGGATTAACCCGTGACGTATATCAGCCATGCATACGCAAGCCATAAGCTGCGGACACTCTCGCAAATGCGTAAAGTATTCTGCGTAAAACCTCGCGTTCCTATTGATATCTGCGAATGATCGGATGGCCAACAGACTTCGAGCTCCGTTTAAATAAACGACGTTCTCATGTCTATAGGCCCATCAGCGTGACACAAATACATCTCATAAAATAATAATGATGTAGATGTTACCAATTGCCAGCCCAACATCCGTTCTTAAATTGAGCGTGCGATTATGTAGTGTCGCCCCGGCAGAAGACCTCTGCAGACGGTACGGAGTGACCTAAAAGACAGAGGTAACTGGGCCGAGGTAATCGATACCAGCCCATCACTGAGAAACTGAGGCCTGAGTTAGGGCCCCTCACTATTATGTACAGTACTGATGGGGCAGACTGGCAGAAAAGGTGATACCGACCACCAGTTTGTGGTGGAATGTTCCAGTGTTCCAGTGTCCAGTGTTTTCACTTTACAGCAAACACGTGCGAGTCTACCAAAACATCAGCTGAAATTTAGGCCGATACGTCAGTTTGTTAAGCAAGTATCACTAGAAAATTTTTTTGTCAATTTGGAATTAATGAGAAAATCGTGCATTTTTCTGCTGTAAAAATATATACAGTATCTCTTTTTAACGCAGTAAAGTAGGTACGAGCGTGTGGCAAAAGACTGACGTGCGGACAGGACTAAAGAGTGCGACCCATATCAAGGAGGCAAAGGACCTCGGCGCATGATGAAAATGTAGAAAAACTCTTCTACTCTATTTTATACTCGATTATATTTCCTGATGCTCTATTTTATGCACTACAAAAACTATAAGCGAAAGTCTCTTGCGATGAACTCCTCCCACAATGGCGTTAAGGGTAAATTATTCCATGGTTTAGCTTGTGGAGCAGACCGAGGGGGACTTCTTGGCTTAGGTTAATATTTTACAGCACGTTCAATATTTATGAAGCGTCTGTTCTATTTTTAGGCGCGTAGTGCTTACCTGCATCGACCTTCTACACTTACGCTGCCACAACCCTGCCATCACTGTTGTGAATGTATTATCTACTGTAGATACTCCTACCCCAGCTCCTGGAAATGATAAATTGCATGCTACGAAAACACCAAGTTAATGGTCTTATATCCTGATGAATTGCTTCCAGTTGCTGTACTAGGAGGTCTTTATTCGATGTCAGGACGCAAAATCGTAATGGTTCTTTATTATCTCGCGTACAAAAAACTCTGCAGCGGGATTTTAGTTATAGCAAAATTTTATTATTTTAAAGAGTAGGCAGAGGAAGTTTGTAATTATGATTCAGTAAAAGTCTTTCCACACGATGGGGCATGGCCGTGGGACAGTGACCGTGTCTGCGTTTGCTTCCACACGTAGTGAGGCAGCACCCGACATGAAAGATCGGACGATTGAAATACTTGAACGTCAACGAACCCTTATTTTGATTGGAACACGCCGTTATTATATTCACGAGACGACACGTCCCTTCTCTACTCGTCTGTGTTGAATGAGTTCGCTGACAAGAAGGGCATGCCCTGCTCTCTAGCAGATAGAGAGTGAAAAAGAGAGCAAAATCGGACGTGTCCCTATGCCCCATCGGGTGGAAAGGCCATAATGGTCTTTCCATTTATACGGCAGCTATACAACCAAAACCTCCTAGAATCTGGCACAACACTACTTGGTGTCCGCGGGCGTTTGTTGTTATAAAAATAGATATTTTAGTGATACATACAGTATCAATATATTTAATTTTAGTTCACTAGATTTTTTTTTAAATTAACAATTCCATGGTGTATGAATATTTCTTTGCCTCCATTGTATAAAACCCAAGAAATTGCGCAGATTTCTCACAGACAGACATAAAAACGCAGCCGAACACAGTGAAGTATCAATGTACAGCTATGCTATCGGGTTGTCTGGGAAGTTCGAGCCGATTTTTAGTAGTTCATCTTTCGACGTACATATTTTAAAACGTAGCTGAGTCCGGATGATACGGTCTGACAACGCCTCCACTGACAGCACAGTTCAGGCATTCTTTTTGTAGAAGAAGGCTTGAGATTCGGAAACTTGTATTAATTCTATAACCTTTGAAAATTATAAAAAATTTATCTAAGGTACTTAATGTTTTTCTATTTCCACGAGGAAAAAAATGCTTCATATTCTTAGATTACAGAAATTCGTGAATAATTACAATTAATGAATAACAACAATGCGTGAATCACCACAGTTTTATATTTCTAGCAATCAAAAGATCACAACAGTCGCGTAAAAAGCCTTAAAATTTAGGGGGGCAGTCCCGGTGAAAATTGATAAAATTTTAGAAAATCTTTTTTTTTTTTGTTGCTTAAAATCATCCAACAACGTCTACGAGCCCGGGGGATTTTGAATCGTCATTTTCCCTCAGCTCGTACAATCCTCTGAAACTCTTATAAAATTTTTCCTCATTTCGAGGGCCCTATTTATGTATGTGTGTATGATTGTATGTATGTGATCGCAAACTGCACTACATACATTGAGTCAGGTGGCGCCTGATGAAACCCCCAACTTTGAGAGGCTAATAGCGTGCGAGCTGGCACGCGGGGATGCAGTGCCATGGAGTGCTGCATTCCCCTTTATTCATTGTTTCTAAAATAAAATTAACTTTTAAAACTTCAAATTCTAACTATTTCGTCAGTTTTGAAAGTAGAGAGGTCTGGTTTTCTGCATTCTGCTCGTAATTGAAAGCTCTAAACATGGGCGCGTTATTGTGCAACATTTAAATTTGGTTTTCAAATTATTTGTGGAGAACTGGTTACAAACCCAAAAAAACTGAATTTCTTGAAATAAACAACATATCTAAAAAAAAACAAATTGAGAATGTTGCACAATAACGCACCCATGTTTTAGAGCTTTCAATTACGAACGGAATGCAGAAAACCAAACCTCTCTACCTTTAAAACTGCTAGACTAGATACAATTCGAAAATTTATCAAAATTTCATTAAATTAAAAAAAAAAATTGAGCGTTTTACGAAAAAATTGTCATGAAAAAAAGATTTTATTTTTGCTTTTTACACATTGTGTTAAAAGTTGGAATGATCGGACCAACAATTAAGATTTTATCGATTTTCACTGGTACTGTCCCCTTAACAGCTATGGGCCGTTGCCAATCCACAAGAGCAACGAGGAAAATTCTCACATAGCACATAAGTTCGAAAGTTAATAAACATACATTATGGAGGCTATTCAAAAGTTCCGTTCAAGGCTTAGTTTTCTAATCACTTTTCAATTTTGCCTAAACCCAGGTGTTAGCTTCAAAATTTAGTACCGTATGTATTTACATGACAATTCTATAGGCTGCCTTCCATTGTGTTTGAATCTACGCTCTTTCGCTTCCTAACGTGTATTGACAATGGGAAGCAACTTTAGTGAGGCTACAGGCACAAAAATTAGTTTGAAACACACGTGTGTTACGACAGGCATTGGTGGATGGCTATCGTTAGTCTTAAAAATATCTTCATTGAATTGATACCCTCATTTCGAGTTACAGTAACCAGAGGCGTGTTAAAATCACCACGCAGTTGGGCTACCGCAACCTGGAAAATGGTATCCGTTGCCCGAAATATCGTTATAAGAGCGTCATCTATCGAGTGAGCGCCGCATACCTAAGAATAACTGGAGCACTCTGAGAGTGCATACCTCCGCCAAGCAAGGCAACGGTAACGCAATATTTAAATTGGTGCTGAGACCATGATTTTCTTTGTATCAACACCAAAATCTGATCAATTGTGTCTTTGATAGTATAAACACTTTCTGTAAGTTTCTTGAAGATCCATTCATGAATTCTGAGTTATGCTGCTAACAAACATTATGACAAACATAAGTCAAACATACAAACGAACCAACCGATCTGCACAAAATTTAATCATTTATGTCTTTTAACATTACTTACAACTAGCTGGACCCGTGAAACTTTCACGGCTTTGCGAGACCTTTCAGACAGACCCGTGAAACGGTCATATTTTAGTACGGCAACACCACACTTATTCTTCAACTCAGGGATTTGATGCGTGATATATTAAGTCTATTCTCTTGGTTGATAATAATATCCATAATTCCCTGCAGTGGAGTAGCCAGGGGAGGATCGTGGTGATGAAGAGCGTGACACAAAAGGTAAGTACGTAGGTAGGTACTAGCGCATTAATATATAGACTATAGTGGCCCGTGCCGTCATTATAAATGACGGCAAAAAATTAACACTTCACCAAAACCCCCGCCGTCTTTTGGGCTTCCTCATTTTCCCCCTATCTAATACTGAAGAAAAACCCAAGGTACCCAACTTTTTTTTCGCCTTTTGAAATCTGAATTTTCTCCTATCTTATTAGTTCTATTTTTCCCCTATCTAATACTGAAGAAAAAGATTGCAAGGTACCCACCTTTTTTTACATTTTGAAATTTGAATTTTTTCCTATCTTATTCCAATAGAGCGTGACCGGAAAGATATAAATAAATAAATAAATAAATAAATAAATAAATAAATAAAAACACGACGTAAATTATTATATAGTACTGATTCCTGTAAATATCATAAAGATCCATTCAGAAGTTTTGAGTTATTGCGCCAACGAGCACAAAATCAAACACAGTAACAAACACACAAACGAACTAACAGATCATCACAATAATTTGGTTATTTACTCATCGTAACAAACCGTCCATAACTTCTTGAGTTATGGTATTGACAATAATGAAGCAGAAAATACAAACAAACGGATGAACGGATCTTCACCAAAAGTAAACCATTTGTTCCTCATAACACACTTAACAATCCCTGTAAATTTAATCCAAATCCGTTTAGGACTTGTTGAGTTATCTTGATGACAGACAGACTGATGGATGGAATAACAGACAAACAGTCTGACAGACAAACCCGACGAAAACATAACCTCCTTGGCGGAGGCGACGATTTTCCGTGTTTACGGTACTTTCGTCGACGTAAACTTAGTTACTTAACTCTTTGCTATAGAGTTTACTGGCTGCTTATTTGTACAATTTTGGTGCTCCCTACTTTTTCCAAACACAGCAGATGTTTCTTTTGAGAGGTTACCTGCATTACCGTCACCTGTGTCACCGCTTGTCGGGTTGTGATTGTGACACAAAGTGTGAGCGGTGGGGTCACCGGTCTAGTTCCGGTAACGTAGAATGTGTGACTACAGCACGCCGAATTTTTGGATTGCGCGATAGCTCAAATGGCTGTGATTGTGTTATGCTTCTGCATTTTAAGCTACGTTAAAATAATTGCAGGTCAATTGCTCTTTTAATGCAGAAATTATTCATTTTTTTCAAGACACAAATATTGGCATGTTGAGCTACAAAAAAATAAAATTTCAGGTCAATTTCACTGTAGGAGCAGAACAGAAATTTTCGTTTTTTTTTTCACAGCAAAAATTGATGCGTATATAAGCATGCCATTGAAGCAGGGACATCAGTTATGAAAATCCAAGGGTACCTGGATTACATACGCACCAAACGTACGACGAGTCCAATTATTATCTATAGCCTTGCCTGTCCAGCAGCTGGCAGAGGGTGCACGTCGCGCGCGTGGTCACCGAGTTACCTCCGCTCTTTTAAATGGCAAAAGTCAACATTCAAAGTTCCGTGGTTTCTGTTTTGGCCGGATTCTCTCTTCAAACCCCTTATCCGATTACGTTGCCATGACACTTTATTACCGTAACAACATTGATAAAGTGTAAAAATCCGCATGCAACACTTATTGACGTTTTCGCATGTAACACTATACACATTGTTCATTTTTCTCAAATTTAATGCGAGTTTATAAAACCACATCAACTTTAGCGTTATAAATTCAGGATGATCAAAGCACTCAAAGTTGGCGCGTCACTATTGCGGCAGCATATTCGCAATGGTATATAGATTAGTGGCTGTGCATATTGAGTTATCAGTGTGTATTGGGGTTTTTGGTCCCCACGACACAGACACCCAACCTTGCAGGTGGTTCACGCACCACTACCAAGCCGTTGTGCCGTGACACTTGGGAGACATCGGTATCGATTGTACTGGCATACCATAGGGCTCCGCCACTCCACAGTTGTGGTAGCTAGTGAGGTGTCCCAGCCTCTGCTCAGGGTCTTGCTGCTCTGTAGGCATTACCTTGACTACCGAGGTAAAAATAACATCAAACATTATAGAGGCCGGTTCATGCGACAGTCTTTTGAAAGTGGTTCTTCAGCTAATCATGTGGGTCGTTACGGTGTCTATACATAGCAGGAAGTTGCGTAGCTTACCGAGATCTAGTTCACAAAAAAAGTGGTAAGGTAGAAAGAGATACAGAAAGAAAGAAAAAAGAAAGAAGGAAAGAAAGAAAGTACATTTATATCTCTCCAAGTTCAGATTTTTATGGTTTAATATTATTACATCTGATTAGTTTAATACTGTTACATGTGATATCTAAAAGGTATGGCGGTACCATACAACACATCCTACAGTGTATAGCAAATGGCGTGACAATCAATGAATAAAAATGAACTTGTCTACTTTACTAACATACCAAGCTGTTCTAACCTCTAGGGATTTATAGATTACACGCGGTCCGATAATAACACGCCTCATTGCTACAGTGGAAGGTAGTACCACTACAATATTCCCGAGCAGAGGACAAATCTGTTATTTTTATGCTAGTAGAAACGTTATTGGTAACATTTGCTATTGCCAACTGACTCGGCGGCTAAAATCTTAGTAAAATTTTTGGTACATTAAGATAAGTGTTTAACAATTGACAACAAAACATTTAGATAGGCCGAGAGAACGCTTTCAAAAAATTACCGTGTGAACCAGACTTCAGAAAGACCCTTGTTGTAACGAGCATTTCTTTCTCGTGTCTGGTGTTTGCTCGCCCAGTTTACAAAGAAGTATTTAAACACGACGGTTTCATTCTTCTTCTATTAGTTTGTCAATCTGCACACAAGATAGAACCGGTTGTAAAGCAACGCTAATGAAAGCAGGGTACTTAAATATTAATTTGTTTCAGACGAGTTCTCAAGTTACATATTTTCAGATATTTGCAAGAATATGATTCTTACACGTAACGTTTACAGAGGGTGTTACCGTTACCGAAATACGTACATCGGTGGTAGAGTATCGCAAGTTACAGTGTAGCCGTGACAGCTTGCTCTATCATTATCTATAGTAACTAGAAAAGGAAAAATCAATTCACTAGAAACGACTATAAAACCAACGACAATATGGCTTTGTTTAGGATTGAAGCTCAATCTAATTGTTCCTAAAATACTATATTTTAGCAAAAGCACGCCCCATACAAACACTAGAGAAACAGCAGGTCGGAACAGAAGAGGAATCATAGGAAGCAGCGCCGGCAGGAGCGTAGTATAGATAGAAGCGAAGCAGGTGCGAAGGAAAGGCCTAACCAAGGGTTCCACTGGGCCTGCGACTTCAGAAGTGCGTAAAACGTTAGTTACTTATATACTACATGAAGGGAAAATTGTATAATAGAAAGATTATTCTATCATCTTTGACTATCTTAAGTTTGATATGGAAAAAGGTTACCTACAGTTTACTCTCGTCATTTTAGTCCCGCAACAGATTATTTGGTGCCCAGATAATCTGTTGCGGGACGGGAGAGCAACCGCTACAACGTGTTATTCGTACGAAGGTTCATCTATGGCGCCCGGTAAGGGCGGAGCAAGTTCCATACGCTATAGAAGTACGGTCAGCACCTAACAGAACTAGAAGTTTGTGAAAACCCTACAGAAACTTTACAATATTTACATTTCCTTCAAGATTGGACGTCTTGGACCATCGTCGTTTAATGAATTAATAGGCATCTTCAAGATGTCTATTAATTCATTAAACAATATTCACATTATCACGACCAACACTTTCACTTCACTGTGTAGCACTATCTTATAAACTAATAATAAGCTAGAGATGCCCCTGCATCTCACGCGAAGATCAGAACGAAAAATGAAGTTACACAGCCTAGAAACTAAGGTGGCAGTGCGACCCCGACATGTACGACGCACGTGACACAAGACCCGTGCGTACACGAGATTGAAGATGCACATAGGCAATACAAATAGGGTTTGCAAATAAGTTCTACAGAACGTGATGAACAATACACTTGTATTTAGGAGGGATTCTCAAATTGGCTCTCGTGATGGCTAATTCCGCTCTTCACAAGTAGTATAGTAGTAGAAACTTTTACTAGCGCTTCAGTGACACGCTGCCTATATCACGCCGAACAATTCCTGTGTTTAGCCACAGGCTCGTGCGCCGCCAGGGCGCGGAATGTGTCTAATTTTCTATGTTAAAAAGTAGTATGGAGAATATTATTATCATGAATTTTACATATAGTTTATGTAATTCACAAAGAAACGGACAGAGCCGTAGTTGACGATAGCATTTATCGTAATGGATTCATCACAGTTTGTGAAAGAGATTAAATCTGGTAAGAAAAGTCTTGAGGGCATTTCTATTAAATTGGCCACGAGGTCCCTCAGAAAGCATTCCTCTGAGGATGGAGTCGACTTCCTGACCATGCAGGTCCGGATAGCATTCCCTCCGCTCGTCGGAGAAAGTGGGACACTCGGCCAATAAATGCAAGACAGTGAGAGATACGCGCAGTCATCACAGTAGGGTTGCGGACGCCTCATCCCCAGATAGTCGTGAGTGAGTCTCGTGTGCTCAATAAGTAGGCGGTACATTACGACGTCCATTCGGCGATTGTTGCTATTTGACGAAGGCCACTGACGGACGGGTTCTTCTATTATTCGAAGTTTATTATTTCTCTGCTCTAGCCATAGGGATTGCCATAGCTCGGGCAGCTTTCGCTTGATTAGTGGGTAATAGTCTCGGCAGGGGACTGCACGGTTTGCCGCCGGCAAATCCGACAGGGCCATCTGCCTCAACTCCTCGTCGGCGAGCTCACTGCCCGCGACGTCAACATGACCAGGCACCCAACAAATACACACCGACTTTCCATCCTTTTTGTAATTGTTGTATCGTATTTACTATTCGACTGTTGACGGGGTGGATGGTGTCGTATGCTCGGATGGCTTGCACCACACTCAATGAATTGGAGAATATTGTAAGTTCCTTTCATCGCTGTCTCCAATGAGGAGCAACACTGCGCGCACGCCGAACAGCTCGGCCGTGAAAGTCGAGGACTCGGGTAATAGCCGGCTTGCTTTAGTTTCATTAGTCATAGTGGCCGCTCTTCACAATACCGAATCATAAAAAGGTCATATTTTAAAGGCAAAGGAACAACCTTGTTAGTTCATTCGTTGTATGTGATACGAAAAAAAAAAATATTGTTAATGTTACTTATACTAGAGAGAGACCGTAAAAAAAGACGCATACACTTTACTGCAAAAAAAAACTTTGGCATCAACTAGCGTATCAGACCGTCAAAATTGAGGTCAAAGTACTTACCTTGGCACCTTGTCATTGTTCTTGTTTAAGTCCATTGTTCTGTTACGAATACAATGCACTAAGTCACTGGCTTAGCAATTTCGCTTCTGGAAATAAGTCAAAATTTCATGTGGGCGCAGGTCCATTCTTCTCCTTCCTTTACTGCCATATGTTACTTTTCTCCGTTTTCAGTGCAAAGATGACCCTAGATTTAAAGAAAAAAAAAGTTTTTTAATTAGTAAATTTTTTTCCCTTGGTTCCTGCCTGTTCGCTAGAAACCATGGGGCCACATTTCATCTAAGAAATATATGTTAAATACAGTATAGTCTTCGAAATAGCTTTATTTTATCTATTTTGTTATTAAAGTTCAAAATTTTTACTTTCAGGTACTTAATACAAGTACATACATATTTCGAGTATCTTAGAATGAATTTTTTTTTATCCAATAAATAAAATGACATGACATACGTTGGGCCTAGCTGTATCAAGAACTACCAGTAGTATAGTAGACTTAAAAGAGGGCTATCAATTTGCTAGCATCGTAGATATTTCACTGCCTCGCACCGAACACATCGACAAAATTTACGAACAAATCAACGAATGCCTCAAGTGAGGGAGTGACGCAGCATCATTATGAGGGATTGGCGTCAATAAAATAGCAGAGCAAAAAAGGGTCTGCGGGAATATAACTCAAGCAGGTTTCTCTGGTATCTTAGTGAGGGGGTCAGGCGGCTGGGCTCGACCATGCTCAGCGCGTATTTCTACACGAGAATCGACTCACTTGAGATGGAGAGAGAATTAACTTATCTGGGCTCGCATATAATTGGGACCTTCCGACAGACCAGTCGTGAACAGGAGATTACCTCCAACGCGCTGGTAAGCCTTCGTTCGTCTGCAACAGCCGGTTGTTGCCAGAATCTTGGATATGTTTGAAAAGGCTGCCATCTGCAACTTAGTTCTTAATCATTACTCTCATATCCTGTATAGAACTCATTTTCTGAAATAGGATGCAATTGTGTTAAGCAATGAATAAAAATGTATTTTTTATGAAATAAGCTGTAATAGTATTGAGGGCGAAAATATCTCCCCTCAATAGAAAGAAAATACATTAATTTCTCTCCGAAGAGAGAAATGAATATGTATTCATCTTGAGGAGAGAAATAGAGATCAATTTCCTCCAAACAATTATCTATCTCCCGTTTGGAAATGAATATCTCGGCCCCTGCAGTGGACAGCGCTACGACCGCGTCGAAGCCAACCATTATGGACGCGCCGAGAAAAGCGTCCGGCCATTTTGTTCATTATTATATTCAGAAGTTTAAGTCTCCGTTTCCACAACAAAGGCGATATCACAGAGGAAGAATAAAGGGATACACAGTATGGCGATAGATACGTGGAACACATGCAAGAGGGTGTTCCCACACAGGATCAACGTGCATGGGAACAGCAAGTTGGTAAAGAAGAACAGATGGAAGAGAGATCAGTAGGAGTATGAAGGTGGAAGGAAGCAATGTGGGCACGAAAGGCAGACGTCCCTAAGGCCTAGCTAGTCGCTAAGGTAACCTATACAATCCCTTTCGGGGCGCTGCTCCCCATAACATAGGGTGGACGAACCTCACTAACCTTACCCTATGGCCTATCCTATGCCCGCTGAGGGGGGCCATTTTGTGTTATCATGGGCGCATCTAATAGGCAACCTCGCTGAAAAGGCATTTTTCCCATCAGAACACAATAGGAGTAGGAGTAGAAATTTTACTAGCGCTTCAGTGGCACACTGTCGATATCGCGCCCAACTATTCCTGTGTTAAACCACAGGCTCGTGCGCCGCTAGGGCGCGGAATAGGTCTCTTTTTATATTATAGTTGCGAGGAGGAAATTATTATAAATTTTACATATAGTATATGTAATTCACAAAGAAAAGGGCAGAGCCGTAGTTGACGATAGCATTTCTCGTAACTAATGGATTCATCACAGTTGTGATAGAGGTCACATCTGATAAGAAAAGTCTTAAGGGCATTCTAGTTGAATTGGCCGCGAGGTCCTTCAAAGCATTCCTCAGAGGATGGAGTCAGCATCCGGACAATGCAGGTCCGGGTAGCAGTCCCTCCACTCGTTGGAAAAGGTGGGACACTCGGCCATCAAATGCAAGACAGTGAGAGGTACGAGGCAGTCGTCGCAAGAGGGTTGTGGACGCCTCATCCGCACATAGTCGTTATTTTATCAGTTTTAGGAAGAATCCGGGTACTTGCCCATGTTACCTCCAGTCTTCAATTCATTCACTAGATGCATATTATTTAGAATTTTTCTTATTAAAATCACTGTACTTATTTCACTTTTAAGCATTCTGTAAAACTCATCTGTAACAGAAGAAAAACATACACGCCCCCCCCCCCCCCAAAAAAAAAAAAAAAAAAAAAAAAANCCCCCCCCCCCCCCAAAAAAAAAAAAAAAAAAACAAATAGTTCACACGACTCTCCACGCAATGGAGGTCTTTTCAGCTCCATAAGTAGTGCAGACCAGCAGTAGCTAAATAGAATTTATCTCCATCATTTGAATAATCTTCATTGAAAGGGCACCAATGACTGTTCCAGCATAGACACAGCGTTTCACTGAAGATCAACCGCACATAGTCGTAAGTCTCGTGTGCCCAATACGTATGCGGCACAGTACGACGTCCATTCGGCGGTCGTCGCTATTTGACGAGTGCCACTCTCGGACGGTTTCTTCGATTGTTCGTAATTTATTATTTCTCAGTACCAGCCACCGGGATTGCCATAGCCCGCAAAGGTTTTGCTTGATTAGTGGGTAGTAGTCTTTGCAGGGGTCTGCATGGATAGCCGTGGGCAAATCTAACAGGGCCACCTGCCTCGACTCTTCATCGGCGAGCTCATTACCCGCAACGTCAACATGACCGGGCACCCAACAGATTATATATTTTGTTTGACCTCCGTAGCCGCAACTCAGGCGTTTCAACAGAGAAGCTACTTGTGCAGTATTCAAATACCGCATATTAGGTAGGCGTGGTGGCCACGTGCGCTACTACGGGCAGAGAAACAAGGCGCGAAGTATAGTAGAAGACACTCAAGTGGGCGGCCCCTTTTCTGTCCTTCCACAAGAGAGAGACTAGAGATGTCCCGCGTACCAGGTCGGTTATCTCGATCAACAGCCCACCTCACGCGACAGAGAGGAAAGTAGAGCAGCTACCTAAAAACCTCGTCAGCTGCAACAATAACATCTCCTGCGGATAAGGCACTCGGGAGCCTTGGGTGCGTGATGCCCAAATATATTGTGGCACGGAGAGGGCCCGCCAGAATATACCACTGAGGGCCACGGCAAGCACCCAACAGATACACACTGACTTTTCGTTGTCTTGTTAATAGTTGTATCGTAGTTACTATTCGGTTGATGACGGGGTGGATGCTGTCGTATGCTCGAATGGCCTGTACTACACTCAATGATTCGGAAAATATTTGACTAGGAGCCATTATAGCAAAATAATACGGTCTGATGCGAGTAGGGCTCAGCAACACTGATAGCACTCTTCATTACTCAACTTACAGAAATTAGAGTCTCTCTTTTCCGACTACCGTTTGCCCAGGTTTCATTAGAACTAAATAAACATCATTTGAATTATCAAAGGCGTAATGGTAATAGTGTTCTTTCATTACTCGTGAATTTCGTGGTCAATAATGACGGCAAGGAAAACGATCCGGTAACAACTTTTTGGCCTTTCAAGAGAAGGATATGAATGTTGATGAAAGTATGGTACCCTTGCACGGTCTTCTCAACACAGGATCAGCGCATATGGGCACAACAAATCGGGAAAGTAGAGGAGGTCTCTACCAGAGGACAGCAGCGTCAGTAGGAGAATGAAACTAGAAGGTAGTGAAGGGGTCTCGGATGAAAGCCGTTCTGGAAGGTTTTGCTATGGTTAAGGTAACCTCTATATACGCTCATCACAATATAGAATAGATGAACCTTAACCCCATGGTGCATCCTATGCCCCATTAGTATTGCAGCGCTAGAGATGGGATAGGCCAGGAAGCAAAGAGCGTAACGGAGGACTCACGAGAAATTAGCATCAAAAAGTGACGTCATCATCGACGAATCTATGGCTGAGCAGCCTAGGAGTATTTTAACTAATTTAACCAGAAAAATCGTCTTAAATTGCGAAATTCGTCTCTAACGTATAAATAAATTAAGAGAATATATATACACTAATTTGGCAATTATCTATAGAAAATTGCCGTGCATGCTTGTGGAAACATTTACATCACTAGCGCCGAATTTGGTCCCTTTTCGCGACCTGATTTAACTTCTTTTTCTTAATTGAAGCCTTATTTACACTTCATTTTCAGTTCACAGTGCTCTTCACAGAACATATTATTCCGTACCAAAAAATATAAGCACCAATATAGCCAATTCTGTACACGAGAGAAACCACAGTAACAGTTAGCCTATTGCTCCAACTTCTGTACTCGGCGACAATATTTTTCGGTATTTTGCAGCTCAGGTTGCTGGCCAGTCATGAGCGGGAGATTGAACGAATTATATCGAAAAATACGGTTATATGTTTAAGAAAACTACCTACGAAGGTCTGATGTCCCACACTCAGGTACATCTTCAACTCGTCGATGTGATGTAAATTTGCTACGTGCGGTCACAGCTAAGTCTAATTTTAGTCTTATTGAGTCCTCCCGTTGCATTTTTTGCTGCCTGGGATAGGCTGCGTAAGGGCAGGCAGCTGTGGGCAGGAATTTCAGATGGAAGAGCGAGCTGCAACTGAGACGGTCCGCAGAGAAAGTGCACAACATGGTATAAGTGGTTCTAGGAATTTTCGCCGCAAGAAAATTCGCCGTAGGAAAATTGGCCGCAAGAAAATTCGCCGTAGGAAAATTGGCCGCACGGAATTTTCGCCGCACGGAATCTTCGCCGTGCACGACC
>LQNS02276924.1:11790340-11811910 GCA_001587735.2 Parhyale hawaiensis | reverse complement strand
AATTTAAAAAAAGTCATGCCGATATTATCTAAAATAAACAACAGAAGTTAATACGGTAAAGGTAAATTTGGTAAAAGTTCCGATGATACCTGATATAGAATGTACACGAATGCTGATTGTACCAAGTTGCGGCGAAAATTCCCTGCGGCTAATTTTCCTGCGGCGAATTTTCTTGCGGCCAATTTTCCTGCGGCGAATTTTCTTGCGGCGAAAATTCCGGACACGGGTATAAGTACGTGGGTATTTCCACATTCTTTGTACCAGTTTGCTTCACTTCAGCGATTGACAGCAAGACTTCGAATTTCGAGGAAATGTGGAGACCACGGCGTGCATGGACCAATCACACTCCGGAGTTCGGCCAGCATCAGACTCCTCGGACGCCAAAAATGACGGACTCCGACTCTTTTTCGTAACAAAATATGCCCGCTTTCATCGACGCTGTTTTCAATTGTTCGAGTCCGACAGACTCTTGACTTGGCAACTTTGAAAACAAGCTGGACAAGGAGTGGTATTAATGAGAAACCTAATTGAGGTGTCTTCAAGGATTTTTTCCGCATTTGCACAGGTCATGGAAAAGCGACGAAAAATAGCTTTTTTATTATTCTTACTGTTCATTAAAAAATTTCATTTCATACCAAAAATTTCTTCTAACTTTAGAATGAATTTTCATTTTAGAATACGTCAAATGGGAAGAAGTAATAGGGAATACAGGAAGATTGCCATTTATTCTACACCTTAATAGCTTAAACTGTATAAAAATAACACCAAAATAACTGCACGCGAAAATTGCACAAATTCCTCACCTCCAATGCACCAAAACAATTCTTATCTTAGGAGCAAATACAAACTAAATCTTCCGTCAGCAGCACGTGGAGTGGGCGATTCTGCACGTTACAGACACGTCGCTAACACAATGCAAATTTTTGTGCCTGAAGCAGAAATAAATTAATTTACGCTATTGCCACCAAAATTGTCCGCGACGCTGCCACTTGCAGCTCTCTAAAGTGAAAACTTAGTTGCGTTTAAAAATAAATACAATCTCAAAGGCAGAGACTATTCATAATAATGAAAATCCATTCAGCAACAAAACTGCAATAACTTCTGAACAGCCGAAAATGAAAAGCACTTAAAAGGAATGCAATGAGATAAATATAATACAGAGACCCAGATACGAATGGACATGGGGCAGAACAAAAATACAAAAGTATACATCAACCCAGACTGATTATCAACATTATATTAATTTAGAGCTTTCCAATTGCTCTTGAGATATTTCCGGTGCAGAATAGGAAAGAGCATCTGCGGCTGCTACACGAAACCGGAAACCCATTCACGAAGCATAACCGAGCATGAGAACAGCGAAAAAGTAAAGAAAAAAGGTAGCTACGGTTCAATCCAAAAAATCCATAAGCTAACTTGCAATACTAATGCAATTAGCACAACATGTGATAGTAGAAAATTCTACCTCAATATATTTATGCAAATTAATGTTTTCAACACAAAGAGCATGGTTCATCGAACTCACGTACGAACCGTTCCTTGCATTGAAAACTTAGCCAAGTAACACCACGACTCTCCATCAATTTCCGTACACGTAAGGGAAGCCCCTGTGTCCGTTTGCTCGTCGGATACGCTTCCCTATCCTCTACAAAGGGGTTGCTAAGTGAGGAATTATAACAGGACGCGCTAAAATAAGGGATGTACCGAAGCTTCGGCGGCGGCTTTGGCTGAGGCCAGATTCATCTCTTGCAGGAGCTTCGGCTAATTGTTGATTGTTTTTGGTGCAATTTGTTGAAGTTCTGCCATACTTTCCATTCGCTAGTGCTTTAGTTTTCATAATTCAATACACTTACTGGGATGCGCCGAGACTGGAACTTTGACGAAGCTCTGGCATCGGCAAGGTTTCGGTCTCGGCGCATCCCCAGTAAATACAGTATATTGAATTATGGACACCAAAACAACAGCTATTGAAAAGTATGGCAGAACTTCTATAAACTGCACCAAAAACAATCAATTTGTCAAAGCCAAAGGTTCTACAAGAGATGAATTTTGCCTCCGCCGAAGCTTCGTTACATCCCTAGCTAAAATACTACCATTTTATTGTATTCATTCGTGTCCCAGTTCAACCTACTTTTACCCACGCTGTGCAGTTTCGCTACAAGGTTTATTTCTCCTATAGTATTTTTATAGAAGAAAGCCCATTGTGGCGAGGCGGCGCGGCTTGAGTATTAGTGTTGAGCCTCCCGACCAATAAAATTACACGCAATACAAAGAGAGGAAGAAAGAAGGGACCTGTAGTACCTACGTCGAGAGAAACGAGAACTCACTCATACGTGGGCTCTTCCCTCACTGATTCAATACATGTGAAGGGGTACAGCAACATACGAAAGAAGAAGAAAAAACAAACAAAGTAGTGGTATTGTAATGGAAAGAAACCAAGTAAGAACAATGCATGGAACTTGAGGTCAGTACACACGGTAGCTTTTTTACGCTACGCTCATACTTCACAGCGCTCAAATGCGTTGCTGTGTCTGTTTAAACGACAGAAAAGTGCTGACTTGAATTATGAGTCGCTACAAATTTGAAGACAGTGACCGAAACTTTTTCCAGTCACACTTGCTGAGCTAATCAACTGGCGGCTTCTACAGTCTACACAGTTCGGTGTTGGCTAGGACATGCTGAAACTTATTATTATATAGGTACATGTTTGACCACCACTCCTGCTCAATACTGCATTTCCCAAATAAAGATCTATTATCTAGCAGATACTTCTGCACATGAAGGGGGGTCAAGAAATGGATTTTTGGGACACGACTAAACTTTTGGATGGTTTGAATCACAAACGCAAGTCAACAGACAAATTTGCAAACAGGTCTTTAAAGAAAACTAGGAATATGTACGAAGACCATCACCTTGCATGGAAACAGCACATAGGGAAAGAAGAAAAAGGTAGGTCCGAACAACGGAAGTTACCTGCAACATGTAAATACTCTACAGAAACGTGCACTTTCACTATCGTTGCTGGGCGATGATTTTTTTTTTCTTCAAAATCAGACGTAGAAAATTTCGCAACGCAATTCACACGATTTGCTGCGTGTTTCAGTTATGTTTTATAACAGGATGCCACGCCATACATCAACGTAGTTACGATTTTGCAAGAGGAAATATGGTTTCATACGGCTCGAAAAAAGGATTTAGTATAATCAAAAAATGTCATTTTTTAATTACGATTGCACGGCCAGCTTTTCTAGAAGGTAACCACAGCAAAAAAAAAGTAATGCAATAAAAGTATTCCGCAAAATAAACTCTCAGAAAATGATCAACAGCAAGTTCATCAGATCTGCGGGAAACTTTTAGTAGCAAACACGTTCAACTGTTCAAAAATTTTTCATAGTCTAATAATTTTCTGTTTTGCATGTCGAAGAAAAACTTGGTACTACACACAGCTACAACCAACTATGACTGTAGTCACAAACAAAGCGCCTAGTACTAACGTATTAATAAACCATCCCAATTCTCAGTATAACTAAATATACTCCAAACAAAATAATTTTACTAACCAAAATAATTTAGTAAATATCTAACATAACTTAAAAATATTCGAATTTAGGTAACTCAACTTGGCAAGTCTAGTTTGCTTCTTCCAGTCGAAATTTGCGCGCATGCTGTCGTGACATTTTTGTTGGCAGTGGCACAGGATTGATGGACAGAAGGAATCAGTTCCAGAGCAGAGTACTTGCCTAGGTTTCTTACTTCTGGCTAGTAGCGAACCAACGATTTCTGATTAATTACAATGTAATTTAAACCTTACATGCCCAAAGTGGCACCAATTTTTGTAGCAATGGTGCCATTTGTAATGTTTTCAAATGGGTGCAGTGGCAATATCAAAGTTAAAAAAAAACGGGTCGACGTGGGATAACAGTTGCCCAGAGGGGAGTAGAATCGAGGTCTATGAGTTCACCTTCGAGGACCACCTTTTACCCAATACCTAATTCATGCCTGATGTACATCGGAATAAAGTCAACCCTTGCTCTGGAAGTATGAATATATAAATCAATTATGCTCTTCTACACGAAACTTTAATTTCCTAAGAAATTTAGACATATCAAGCCCACCAAAAGGACCACGGAATCTACTACAGTCACAGTAGGTATTAGGAGGAAAAATTTTTATTTACACATGAAATACAACAAGCGACTTGACGTCGGTTGTTCAGTAATAACTGGAAAATAAAGCACACATTTTCATTTCCATATTAGCACATTACGAATAGGCAGCACAAACGACAGCAATTAATTTTTTCTTTTTAAAGGAAACGACAAAATCAGAGGTGGTCCAATGTTAAAGTTTTACAGTGCAAGGTCTGTCCATCAATGGTGCCACTGCGCCAACAGTCGACAGAAGAGTGCAGACATTTCGCCCAGTACTAGGAGACTAACGAGCGCGTGATGATAGCGGTGAACAGCCAGCAACAGATACCAGAATTTGGACATATCATGGAATACCGGCACCTCCCCCTTCACTTAATTATAGAAATTTTAGTTCATAGCCAGGGGAAAATACTATAACGCACTTTAGCTCTTTAAAAAAGTTATTGTTGCTGATCTACCCCATTTCTTTGAGGCATATGAACTCATTTGTAAAATTACTATCGATGAACAGTTAGCATTATTATAATTTTTAGCTCATGAAATGCCTTGCATGTTCGTTCGTCGTAGCTGAACGCGCTCATTATACACCACAACAGTAGCAGTAATAGGAGAGGCTAGCTAGCGCAGCGCTGCATCGCCCATATAGCGCCGACGAGTGTATCATAATAAATACGCGTCCCACTAGCTACATTGGGTCAGCCGGGTACATCGAGTAATCGATTCAAAGCTCGATTTTATGGCATGACAGTAACGTACTGCAGAACGTTCACTTCAAGGAAGTGAACGCATACAATACTGATAGCAAGATAAAAACAATAGCATAGGGAAAGATCTCAGAGCTGAGCAGAATACGTTCTACATTTAGATCAAATCACGTTTATAATTCTCACAATTTACTTGTCAGATCAGTTTGAGACGGAATGGGAACCTGCCAGTCTAAATCAAACGAGCAGGTAGGAGTCTCTTCCAGGATAATCACCAACTAACTTTAACAGCTTCTGTGGGATTAAAACTAATCCTAAACTAACTTCAACAGCTTCTGTGGGATTAAAACGAGAATAATCATCGGCCAAGATGATAACAATAAGGCGAAATTAGCTGAGAAAACCTTTTACGACAAATCCTATCCATTGCAAGTCGCTCATCTGTGCATGCAAAAGGGACCTCGTGTGTGTCGTATGAACAGCAACATACAATGAGCTCATAATAACCTGGATGCCACCCTCAAAACCATGGCTGGCATCAATAGTTTTGCGATCAGCATAACAACAATTCTGAATAAAGAGCAGAAAAGTGCAATAATTCTGAGTCCGCAACATCACTGAGGTCAAGATTGTATTTTAACATCACTGAGGTCAAGATTGTATTTTAATCAGTTTTGATAACTAAGATGATAGGATAGAGCTAACCACAGATCTTACTTTTACACCGACAACATAGGTATTCACTTATTATCTCCTTCGGACCAAAAGTAATGAACAAATAACCTCAACGAGCACTAAAAATAAACGATCTTGTTTTTTAGGTTTCTCTCAAAATAGAAAACTTCCGATTCTTAAATCATTAGCTTATGCTAGCGAGCTACGGTGTCTTTTACCGAGCAAAATTACATTTCAAATCGCAGATTACATCAACACTGCCCTGCTCAGGCTGTACTATTTCGCTACAAAGTTCTTTCTCCTGTTGTATCCTAAAGGGTAAGAGCCACTGTCGCGAGGTAGCTCAACCTGAGCAAATAGGAATTAGATTACTCTATAGGTAACTTTGAGCCTTCCTAGCCAAAGAGAGAAAGGGATATGTAGTGCGTCGAGAAAAAAGTGGACCAAATGTACGAGAGCGTTCCCACACTGGACCAA
This sequence comes from Parhyale hawaiensis, assembly GCA_001587735.2. Lineage (NCBI taxonomy): Eukaryota > Metazoa > Arthropoda > Malacostraca > Amphipoda > Hyalidae > Parhyale > Parhyale hawaiensis. The sequence goes on along the minus strand of LQNS02276924.1, from coordinate 11,805,903 downwards.
TACTCAGGGGAACTTAATTCGGTGTAATATGAAGAAGTGAATACCTGCGATCTAACGAGAAGTAAAGGACATTTCTTTCTTCATCTCCCAATTACATAAAAGCGTTGCGTTAAAAAATGGCCTCAATGATGTCACGGATTGTCAGTCTAAAATATAAAGTCACTCAAACAGCACAGGAATGCAAATAGAAAAATCAAATACACGCAAGTTACGATAGTAGGTTTTGTGTCTCAAAAACGCACTGTCACATATAACTACTGTCACTTCCAAAACGCACCACTGTCACAAATACTGTCACTTACAAAGCGCACTGTCACAAATACTGTCGCTTACAAAAAGTACTGCACAAATAATGTCACTCACAAAACGCACTGTCAGACTGTCAGTGTCACAAATACCGTCACGCACAAAAGACAGTCACTCTCAAAACGCACTGTCACTATTACAAATACTGTCTCTAACAGTAGGTACTGTCACAAATATTGTCACTCACATAACACATAGTGACAAAGTTCATGTGAAATCCAAAATAACACATTTCCGGCAGTTGCTTTTATTTCGTCACAGCTTCACTGCCAGAAGGGATCCATCGACAGAGGTACTCTCAAAACCGGCGAGTTGAAGCTTGTACTGTGCTTTGGAATACACGTAGCAAATGAAATGGGCACCCTACAAAATATTCATATATATTTCTGGTAGGGAGCTCAAATTGACCATCAGTCAACAGCAATCAGTATCTGAGTTAGTAACAATGCGCGTTCTAAAGTATATTAGTTGGCGTGGCAGTGCGAGTTTGAGACACAGATAAACTCTTAGGCCTTTTTCGTAACAACAATCGTCCGGTCACAACACGCAAAGCGACAGACAGAGCAGGGCTATTTCGACGGACCCTGAGGTAGCGATGGTTTTGTGCATCAGGATCCAGCCAACTGACCAGTAGAGCCGCGGCAATAAACAGCAGCAGAGATATTATCAGATGTAGATATATTGCCTGTATGGGAGCAGTTCTAAGAACTTTTATATGTTATCAGTTAGCTTCCGCCATACAGAAGGTAGCTACTACATACCTACCCTCCACAATATCGTGATGCTAGTTCGAATCTCGCTATCTACGAGAAACTAACCGACTATGAGATAGAGAATAGTTTAATGAACCAGTAATAGCTATGATGAGAAAAACTCGAACCAATTATCACCTGTGTAAAGGAACCACTGAGAAAGTAAAGGCAAAAATGGAAGAAAATTGGCAGTGGGAGTATGAAAAGGAAAGAAATGGAGTGATTGCAGGAAGAGAAACGACCCGAAGACCCAAGGGTAATTTATGTAAAGAACCAACCGGGTTGCTTGGGCGAATTATTCTTTGTAATGTCAAACGAGTAGACCTGACCGTGCGGCCTCGGATCCATCTTCTGCCTCTTGAGGAGACGCCCACTTTTCCAATAAATTTTTGGCAGACTTCGTTTCTTGGCAAAAAAGATGTACGTACAAATACTAGCTAAATAAAAAAATTATGAAGACGAAAGAGAAGAAACAACAAACAAAACATGGGCTTAGTACAATAGTAATTACAGACAAAACCGCAAGACGGAGAAAGAAAAACAAACTAAACCACAAAATATTGTAGGGCACCATGTCGCATTTATATCCTATTGTGCCACTCCGACGAACGCAACAGTCAAGTTCCCAACAATTTCTGAATTAACAAATGCAAAAAAAAGGAGACTGTGATAATATTAACAAATGCAACAAAGAGCACAAGCAATAGATTTGCTGTCTAAATAAGCCTATAGGTTCTATAAAGATTACCCTACTTTAATTAACCAGGCCGGGTTACCCTGCTACATACAGAGATTCTTTGTCACAGTATACTCCTACGGGAGGAAAAAACCCTTTGCGGCAAGGTAACACAGCCTGGTATATATAAATAAGGTGAATATTAAATGAAAAGTAAAAACGCGGCAACCGCAATGAACTGAAGCTCCAAGGCAAGCAATATGTTAATGAAAATTACAGCTAGAAACAACTTGATATTGTGTGTTAGTCGTGCATTGAAGATATACAGTGACAGAAAGTATTTAAGCAGTTGAAAAACTATGAATAACAGAAGTTGGTGTAGGTAAAATGCAGTGAATACATTTCGTTCATTACTATTGAAGACAGCATTTTCGTTATTATATAGCTATTTTTTCGCAATTTCAGCGACAAATTGTAGTTAGAGAACAGAGTTTCGACTATAATTCAGATAGCGGAAAGTTTAAGCCTACCTTTTCTAATAAATGGCGATTAGAGCGAGGAAGAAAGAGGAGACATACAGCAAGTCGATAGAAACGTGGAAACAATGCAGGAAGGCGTTATGACACTGTACCAAAACGCGTGGGCGAGCGACGTAAATCCAAAAAGAAGAGGATTAATAGACAAAAAATTAATCAGTAGGAGCATGGAAAGGGAGGGAGAGATCAAAAGACCTAGCAAAGGTACCCCTGTGGGGGCCTCTGGAGGAGCAAAACCTAATAACTTTAAGATGGGCGAATGTAACTAGCTTTGCCGTACATGTGGTCCATCCTAGGCCCCTTCAGTGGGGAATCTGGGCACGGTGGAGTTTTAACCGCAATTAAGAATATTGTTAGCTATTATTATTATCTTCAGGGGTTTCCCGCCGTATTCGATAACGGGACGATATAACAGCGATCTATTCATTGCCATGAATAGCGTTAGTATTTAAGACACAGTTAAAGTGTTACGGTATATACAGAGTTGAAAGATCGAAAAGTGTCATTCGATAATGTGCCAGAGTAGTTTGGTTCTTATGACTGAATTGAGGCCTTCGGTATTAATAACAATGATCAGCAGGGGCTGGTAGGTTTCATGTTTAGCACGAAGCCAATCATCTGCAGTTACTGCAATTAGCGAAAAAGGAAGGCATAAACGTTTCACTATAACAAGACACAGGTGCTGTAATTGTTGATAAATAAGCATCGGGTCGGCTCTACAGAAACATAGGCTAAAAATTAGCTGTGTATACAGACTGGCATTTGCGAAAAGCGATGCGAAACCCTAACTGCAGCAAAGGTAAGCTATCTGTAAACTAGAAAAACCTGCGTAAAACAATCCACGGGGCTTATTGTGGTAATGGTATCTATTTGTAAGCCATATGTAGGTATAGCGACATTGAAAACATATATTTTATTCCATCTAATAGCATCTGAGAAAACTTAGCCGCGTCCTAACGTCACAATTCCATCTCACTCTATAACCACTCACACACTCTTTCTACACACATTCCCGTTACTATATACAATCTTCAATGCTGTGTAATTCCAGTTTAGTGTTGACCTCTGTCTCATTTCAGAAAGAAAACGAGGGCCATAGCTTCATACGAACCTTGCGTGAGCGATGATGACACGGCGGTCGTACGTGAGACACGGCGGCGCCTGCAGTGCCAGTGTGACCATTTTGCTAAGCCAGCAGTTGGCGCAACAAGCAACTCGCTACTATATCTTCAGCAGCTCCCTTACAATATAGTTATGTGTAAAGCACTGAACACTGATGAACATAGCAAGAAAATCCGAGTTGCTAAATAAGACACAACTGTACTGCTACAGTAATTTATCCTTTAGTGAAAGAATTGCCAGTGGCTTGTGACTTCCGAAGATAAAAGAAAAGAATCTATAGACAGCAACCGACACAACCGCACTTGACGTGTGAAGCAGTCAGGTTTTCTTGCGCACGACGTTTTCCTAAGTTGGTAGGTACAGTTAGCGAGATGTTTTCCAGTAATGCAAAAGCAGTTGTTATATCCAATCGAGATTGAAGCTGAAGAATTAGAGCAGGAAGGACTGAAGAAAAATGTGAGGATAAAAACTGATTTTGGTGCCGCAATGCCACATCCGTACGAGGAGTGTCATAAGGTGTTACCACTGCTTCTTGTGCTCATCCATACTGACACCTCCTGGGCCTAGGGACACCAGCATCAGCAAGCCACCGATGACCGAGAGGGTCTGTAATAGGACAAATTATTGAAGAAAGCTTATGTTTATACATGGAGAGGGGGTGAATAATTTTTATATAGGCAGGACAGGGCCTGAGAACAAATTAGAGACAAATTTTTCCAATGAGACTTGCTAATACAAATAGCTATGGTTTGTGAACTAACAAAATAGTATGGTACAACAATTAAATACAGGACTTTGGAACAAACTGTACAAGAAGCAAGGCAAATATAACTGAGGGATTTTACTTGAATTAATCCAAGTCCAGATGTCAGTATAAAAATAGACTTGAAAGCGAAATACTTATAAGATACATTCATCAGCTGGCGGTATGCATTAGGTACTACATTATAAATATATACTATCATTATATTGAATAGTTTAAGCCTCCGTTTCCACAACAACGGCGATCTAACAGAGGGAGAAGGGATATATGGCATGACTATAGAAATGGGGAACCCATGCACGAAGGTGTTCCCGCACAGGATCAACGCGCATGGGAACAGCAAGTCATGAAAGAAGAGGAAGATCAGAATAAAGCATGAGCAAGTAGGAGTATGACGATGGAGGGAAGCAAAGTGGGCACGAAAGATAGACGTCCCAAAGGCTTAGCTAATGGCTGAGGTAACATACAAGAGCCCCCTGGGGTTGCCTAGCCCAATAACATAGGATGGGCGAACCTAACTAGCCTAACCCTATGGCCCATCCTCTACCCCCTGAGAGGTTAGAAATATATAAATAGGTACGGTATAAGTATAGCTATATGAATAAATAATGACCTGCCGGTAGAAAATCTTAAAAATAATAACAATACTGGTAGGAGGCACAGCTAGCTACACAATAAATCTCTCATGGATTTAGGAGACAGAAGTAGCTATAAGTGTACATCTCAGCTTAACGTCACTCCAGTATGAGTCATCTATGGCTAGCAGGTCACTACCGTGGCAACTCACCTGGAAGAAGTCATATTTAAGGAAATCTCTCATGGGTTTGTACGAAGGAATGGTCCAGAAAGCATTCATATAGAAGTTGAAGAGCGTGAGCCACAGCACCAACAAGAATGAGCTTAGTTTTGTCTTGAAGCCAATAGCTACTAAGCTCATCAACATTCCTCCCACGGCAATTTGGAAGATCTGTCAAGTATAACCCAAAATACATGAGCTATAGAATAAAGAATTGAAATTTTGAATAATATAGCTAGATAGATAGTCTAATATATAGGTAGTACAACCAAAGAACTCATAAGAATAATACAAAGCTCAAACAATTTAAGCCAACAGCTTATAAATAGTTAAGTAGGTATACAATCTGCATTCAAAACATACATAGCTGCTTAAATTGTCGTTCAGACTCTTTAAATAGAAGATCATATTTTCAGGTAAAATTTTAAATTCACAGAAAAAAATTCACTTATTTAGAGCAAATGCATTGCATGATACAGATTGAATCATAATTTTGGAACTATAAAAAACGGCAGTAGCTAACTAAACAGGATACAAAGTAGTTACCTAGGTAGTCATACTAAGTATCGTAAAGTGGGGTTACTTTGACCGGTTTTTGAATTTTGTCATGCTGTTGTTATCTAACTACTGAATCAACTGTACTGCAACTTTTCTGCAAGGTTGCTCTACTACTCTTTTCTTCACAAAAAAAAAAAAAAAAAATTAAAAAAAAAAAAAAAATCAGCCTCTTTACTCCAACCACTTTTCCATAAAATGCATTGCTGGTCAATGTAGTACCCTGTTTTGTGGTCAAGTTGTGACAAGAGGGGGCTTTAAATGGTTCTTTTTGAGCTGCCACTTGACTAGAAAAAAAAAAAAAAAAATTGAAATTTTCCTTGTTTTGAGTGTTGGTTATGCCTCCAAAACAAGTGATATCCTCCTCAAATATGTTAATTGCAGTTAAATTGTTAAACTGTTCGTTCATAACCACAGTAGTAGAATGTGTGTGAGATTCTTTGATACGAGAATATGGGTTGAGCTAGTAAATCACGAGGTGAGTTCAAGTGGTGCTTGTCTTGCAGAGTCAGCAGTCTGGTGTGCAGATGCTATTGTGGGGGGTGTACAGACCCTAACCAGCAATGGGTAATGGTCAAGAAGGTTACTCTAATTTAATATCTCTGGCACCATAACTGTGACAATTTGATCGATTGCAGTTGTGCCCTATTCTAAGGCCTATGGGTAGCTATATACCTATCTACAGCACAAACCAGTGCTTGTGGATTTCCCTCTTGCAGCATGCAATGGCATAAATTTAGGTATTGTACCTTCAAACTGGAAGATGATAAGTGTCCATTAATGTCTTTACTCCCAAGGTCAAAGTAGCTCTATGGTCTTTTAAGTGATCTAGGTAGAATTACAATTTCACTACATTAACCAGATATTAACTGTTAAACACAATAAAATTAACATTTTTTAGAGGCGTAGTTTATTTTTTTAAATATTGTACCTGTGAAAAATTTTATTTGCATCGCTTTTAGGAACATCGGTAAAAATGTCAAAATCTTCACCCGAATTCCAACTCATCTGCTACCAAATCCAATAGAGCTGGCCATTCCTTATTACCATGTAGCTAGTTATTCCTTTAAGTATACCAAACAAGGCTGTATATACTGTAAGTATTTTCCTGCAGCTTCCAAAATTTTGAGTGGCTGGGTAAGATACAGAATTAGCTATCTTGAAATTGGTCAAAGTTGCCCCTACGGTCAGAGTAGCCCCATTTATGATACTGATGTCCTGGGTATCTGAAGAAAACCCTTTTCACAGGAGAACAGCCTAAAACATACACTCGCTAAAGAAAGGCGCATATGACAGTCCTATCAGTACTCTCTCAGGGCGTCTACAAAAGATCCAAAAGTGAATTCAATTACCGTATCAAGCAAGACTTTGTCAACGAGCACAGTTCTATGGTGACCAGGCCTAGGCCTCCTCACTCCAATTTTACTCATTGAGTAGCTGTGTTTTTGAAATAGACACCAGGACTGCAACTTAGTTCATCCAACAGCAACCAGCCACCTTTAATCAAGAGCCGAAACTAAGTAGATACCTTGATTAGGGACCGAGGGAATGTCAAATTGCCCTATACCTAGTAACACTCGTCCTATGCCCTACGGAATCTACAAAATAAAACGTAACATTTCAACGGAGTCTCTTTAATTTTTAAGCACCTTACCTTGAATTCAAGCACTTTTAAATTAGCTACTTTTCAAGCACTTTGCTCATTCAACTACTTACGAGCACCTCGATTACCTTGTGGACACCCTGTCTCTCCGCACCGCGTCCAAATGTGATGCTGCGCCCTTGTTAAAAGCATAAAGGTAAACAGCTAGGTATATGTGTAGAAATCTGAAGCTTGACTAGCAACTCTCGCTAAGTCAACTGACTTGGATGGCTAATTGTTCTAGTCAGACATGCAGTTGTGTATGAGGATACAACCAACATTTGGACGATTAAATACCCGAGAGAGCACGTCCATATACCTACCGTTACCGTACCTGCTGAGTGAATTGGCCATCAGACAGTCTCCATTAGCAAAGAGGAGTACAATAAAAGCACATCAGCGCTTCAAAAATACCTGGATGAAAGATAATTCCAATCTGATGAGTGTGAGGAACATGAAGACCAAGAGAATTCTGCCTCCCAACATGAGGTATGTCTTTGGCTTATTTTCTCCGAGTGAAGGGACGCCAGCAAAAAGCGTCCGTGCTTCTTTTCTGCTTTCAGCAACAAGCAGTGCGAGGCCACCAATGAGAGAGAGGTTACGGAACAGGAACTGAATATCCCACAGTATTTGATACGCAATTGTCTGCAACAAATAAAAACATTCATAACAGTTTATACCGAGGCTATCGCAACACCACCATCTCAAAAAATTTAAGGAAATGGCTTACTGCATAGCCTATCTGATAAGTACCGGTAACTAGGTACATGTTAATGGCTAATGTAATTTATACAAACCCCCGGGGGCACTGCTACCCATAACATAAGATGGGCAAACCTAACTAACCAACTATGGCCCATCCTGCACCTCCTGAGGGGCTTACAAAGTGGTAAAAGAATATTAATTCTGTAAAATGTACATACCAGCAAATTAAATATCAAGGAAATTGGTAATCCAAACACAAAGGACATCAATGCATTGATATAGCTAGCTAGTGGCTAACGTGTGAAAAAAAAAAAAAAAAAAAAGATACCTAGATCATCAATAGTCATAGAGCTATAACCATAGGCATTGAATAGAATAATTAGAAATATTGCATGCAATTTTTTTTATACAGCTACTGTCAGAAGCAACCAAAACATCACTCACCTGAAGTATTACAATACCTAGCAAAATTCCACAGGCTATTTCCACTTTTTTTCTCAGAAGCACCATGACAACTCCACCAAGCTGTCCGATAAGATTTATAATAACAAAAAGTGTGGCTATGAAGTAACCACAACCCCAGGATATGTCCATATACTCCCGTTGCTCTGCCCACTGCAACCACATGCGCAGGCCATCTTCCAAGAATGTGCTAACCAGACAGAGTCGGGCAACATGTGGCAGGTAGTTCTTGCTAATCCGCAAAAACTGCACAGAGATAGACAGCTGTTAGGATGGACTAAGGAACTACATCCCAGGGAGAAGTTAATGCCTAAGTAGCTCTTGGTCCTCTCTCAGCCACTACCTACCACACACACACAGTAGGCAAATGTAGCAACTCCACTAGGAGTTAATATTTAGAAGCTATCAGTTGTTGAGATCAAACAAATTATTTCAAGGAGCAGTGAAAAAGGCATTTTGGATTATATACAGTACACAGGCTATGAACATCTATTCATAGTTATATTACTGTTTTTAATTAGCTAGTAGCTAGCTAGATCGGCCATGTTTCATTTGTAATTTGAAGTATTTTCAAGTTTTTCAAAGGACTTTATATTGAGATAATTATAAATCATAGCTAGCTTCTCTGCAGTTTGGATATTAAATGTACCCATAGCAAATACAGGTACAGTAAAACCCCTCTAATCCGCACCTCAATAATCCGAAGCCCTCCCTAATCCGAACATCACATTACTGTTCGGAATGCTATCTGAACAAGTGAGCATTTTTCGGATTAATGGGGTAAAGTACGGAGTTCCTACAAATACCTCAGTAATCCGTGCAAGGCGTTTATCATTTTTCGGATAAAAGAGGTGATGAGCAAAAAATCTGCGTGAAGTGCTGCACAGAAGGTACAAACAATCTCTCTATAATCCGTATTAGTGCGGAATAAAGAGGTTTTTTCGGATTTGCAAGTACCCCGGTAATCCGAAATCCTCGCTAATCCGTCACCCCCTTCCCCCCGTGCTGTGCGAATTAGAGGGGTTTTACAGTAGATTTACTTTAATAACTGATTTTTCTTAACCCCTCGTCTTAGTCATTCTTTTAACCAGGCAATTGTAATGAAGATAATAATATCAATGATGATTAGCTAACTACATGTTTACAAAGTAGAAAACCCTTTACCCTTTAAATGTAAGATAAAATTCCTAGAACTAGAAAAACAAAATATAAAAAAAAAGTTTTTTGTTTCAATCTAGAAAAACCACAGTTTTTGTGAACTCTGCATAACCCTGTAAAAGCACATGTTATTAATGTTTCATATCTATGTCAGAGAGATTTTAGAGACATAGACTGGCTAACAAACAATAATGGTGTGCTTTTATATGAGAAAAGTAGATCATCTTTCAGATGAGAAATACATGAAACAATGACATGCATCTATACAGGGTTACCTATAATAAACAATGTTATATATACAGTAAAACCCCTCTTATTTGCACAGCACGGGGGGGGGGAGGGGGAGATGGATTTGCGGGTTACTTACAAATAAAAAAAACATCCATATTCCGTACTAATATGGACTATAGAGAGATTGTTCGTACCTTCTGCGGAGCACCTTGAGCAAATTTGTCACTCATACCCCCTTCATCCAAAAAATGAGAAGCGCTTTGCACAGATTAGCCTACAGAGGTATTTGTATGAACTCCGTACTTTACCCTATTAATCCGAAAAATGCGGTAAGATGGGGTAACTTCGGACAAAATGAAGGGTTTTTTTACAGTGCCATTTCTTCATTATTTGTGCTGGAGGGAAAGTTAGTAGTTTTGTTGACAGTCATATGGGGCGCCTATACGTAAGCGTGCGACCAACAGCAACGTAATGCGGAGTTCATAGTCGTATCCCATGGCTGCTACCTGCCCAACAGGACAAAGGCAAGCTTCTGTAATACTATCCTTGCACTCTCAAGTTTCAGGTCTCACTCGCGGCGCATAGCTTGATTAATGACATGAGCTGTCAAGTGTCCTGACAGGCTGTGACAGATAGTTCCATTTGTCACAGCTTCACACGCCTCTTGTGGCTGCCTCTTTGTGGCTATGCATTTTATTGTCACACATGCATCATGCTTTTAGTAATAATAATAAACTGTATTTAATACTCACGTTCTTATTTCTAGGTTAGAATCAAAGGACATAACATGTTTGACTAACATTCTAGACATCATTACGTTCCTTTGCTTGGTAGTGAACTCCATATGCCAATACGATTTAGTACAGATGGGCGTCCAAAGTCACCCCACAAAAAACAAGACACAAAGGTAATTTTTTTTTAAGCACTCAAAATAGACACATTTTTAAACAAACTGTAAAATGTCTGGAAGTGGAAGCTCATCATATTGATTGCCATAAATGGTGGTATGCTTACTTTCACTCCTGACTGCACCAATTTTTCTGCCCCGGTTAAGTTTTTTGATAGGAAAAAAACTGATTGTTTACCACTCCTTACTTTGGATTTTTTTCATGTAAAAAGCCTTATTGCAGGACCCCAAGACATCTATCTAAGATTGCTCAGGTATTAATCTTTCATTCATGAGCAATAGTTTCCTTACACTATTTATAGTATTTGCTTGGTTGTTCATTGTCCAATCTTTTCTTGAACTGTCCAAAGTCACCCCCTGTCCGAAGTCACCCCATTTTACGGTGCTTATTTGTTCGGATTACACTTCGAACTATAATCAGATGTTTGGATTATTAAGGTGCGGATTAATGGGGTTTTACTGTATACATAAGAATATTATGTTCTGCCAAAGCAATAAGTATAAATACAGAGCCTCTACATTCACCATTTCCACCCCGTGTTATGATCACAACCCAGGGCGAAGATGGCGAACGATGTTCGTGCTTCTGTACGTACATGAATTGGGGAAAAGATTCAAGATACACGGGAAAAAACACACATATAGCTGCCAACGCCCAAATCTTCACCTCTCTAGCATCATTAGAATTTGAGAAATCACAACTTGAAAAAAATGGTGTTGGGAAAAATTTTTGTAGGGTCTCTTTTAACCTAGGTTAGGTTAAAAACCTATTTCCTTACACTCTGCCATTGCCGGGTATTTTCCCCCATAGGAAAACAATGGGAACTGCAAAGTCAAATACTGTATCTCAAAAACTAGAGGCGAGCGAAAAAAAAAAAAAATGAACTTCAAATTCGGATTCTGCACCGAAAACCAGGGTTGCGGAGTCGGACGGTTCAAGGTCCGACTCAGACTCCTGGTCCTCCAGAATTTCCGACTCCAACTCCGACTCCTGGTCCTCAAGATTTTCCAACTCCGACTACTAGGTCCAACTAGTAGATATTTGATGTAAACATTAAACATGTCCAAATAATTTTTGCTAATAAAAACACATATCAAGTTAAAGATGTTAGGTGTTTTGTACATATACAATGATATTTTGCATCATTTGGAATATTAAAGTGAGGACATGAGGACATTAAACAAATTTTGGTAAAACTTTTGCACCTGGTAGCTACACTATGTGAGGGGGGGCATAATGTACAAGGTGAAAAAGTTCTACCCAACGTTTTCTCAATGGCCTCATCACATAGAATAGGAAAATACATGGTAGCTATAGCTTTAAATGAGAAATGTGCAAAAAAAATATAAACATTTACATTTTTTAAATTTGTGACTGAAAATTTAGATTTGAATGATATTTGTTTATAAATGGCCTCCCGGAGTCGGACTAAAAATTCTGACTCCGACTCCTAGAGCAAGTGAGATTCCGACTCCGACTCCCCCTCAAATCCTCCGACTCCAACTCCGCAACCCTGTCGAAAACTACACCAAATTAAAAAAAAAACATGTTTTTTGGAGGTAATTAAACTTAAGTAAAACCCATACCTAATATCTTTTTTTTTAATATTCTAAATAAGTTTTTGATTTAGATAGACTAATCATCTCAAGACTTGGGCCACTGGAATGAAAAAGTGATGATCTTTTCAATACAATTAGCAAAGGGGTAGGGTAATGTCTCAATTACCGAATGCGTTTCTATTACCGAACGCAATAAGATTCCTACCTATATTCGGTAATAGATGGGCATTCGGCAGTTGAGACATTACCCTAGTGCTCAATACCAGAAAAGAACAAAACCCCATGTAAAGCAACGGAGAAAAAAATGAGAAAACATAAAAAATACTGTGTAAACAATTGTACAGTGGAACCCCGTTTTCCCGGACGTCTTTTTTTCTTAGAATCTTGACTTTTCTGGACTGTTGAGCAAATTGAAACCTAGCCAGAATAACAGAAAAGTTGAGTATTTCCGGGAAAACTTTGAAATTTGCTCAACAGTCTAGAGAAGTCAAGATTCAGGGAAAAAAAGATGTCCGGGAAACCGGGGTTTCACTGTACTATAAATGGTATCAATAGACAAACGACACATTGACAAAGATACCAGACCATACCCATTGGCAAGTAGGTTACGCCTCAAAATAACAATATTAGGATAGGAAAGAAATGTTTAGCAGCCACTTCTAGCAACTACCATAACATTAAAACAGTCATGTACTAAAAGGAAAACCTTTATTTTGCTTTTTGTTCTATACACACGTCCATCCATATGTTACGCTCTCAATATTAGACAATGAAGTATGATATTCATACCATCTCATCAGGGAAAGCCTAAGGCAAGTCTGGTCATATCTGCAAGGTGCAGTTCATGGGTCAAGGATGTGCTCATTGTGCTGTTTGATGTGATTTTATTTTTTCTGTACTGTGTAGGTGTAGATAACAATGAAATTTCACTGGTATTCAATGGTTTCTGGTATTAAGGACTACCAAGTATTGATGGCAAAGTGGCTAGTTATACTAGCCCTATGTTGAAACAGCTACAGTACATTACCTTTCTCACCACTTCTAGCGTTGTTGTCAACATGATTCACAAGCACAAACGCAACAGGCATAACAAGTAGGGAAACTACAACCATCATTCATGTAACAAAAATTACAGAAACGGAAAGCACTAGGCTAAGAAAAATGTAAGCCTAGTAGCCTACACTGCATTCAAAAAATAGAGTGAGAATCGTACTTTCATCAACAGTAGGTACATATTTTTTCAATATTAAGCAAAAGCACATACAACGTCAATGGCAGCCACATAACCTAAAAAGTACTGTCCTTGGCTCAGCTATGATGGTATCCAGGGATACGCAAATATGATCTATTTACAACTTGACTACCAGCAGGGTAGGTAAGCTGACAGCGGTAGCCTTGACCTGAAGAACCTATCATAGATAGTAATGAATCAACACATCACTTGAAAATTATTTTCACATACCTGATCTGCCACATCCTCTGCCTTACTCAGCCAAGCATTATCGGAATTCATCGTTGTAAAATTGGCTGAGTGAAGAAACGAATTTAACCTTACAACGATGACAGCTCTCAAGCCACGGTGCGAACCGTCTGAAGTGGATGTCACATCACTTGGAGATCCCCAGCCTGGCGAATTGTGAGACATCTTGCGGCGGCGTGTTAATGTTTATTCGCTGATAAAACAGTGATAATGTTTTCCAAAGACGTCGCATACATTAGGCCTAAACTTATAAGAAATAAACTTTATGGAAAATGAGCCATCTATAATGATCGAGTCACACTAATGCGTATTATTATTATTAACGTTGTGATGTACAAAGCTTTAATTAGTCTGATGAAAATCGAAAAAAATTATGCTCAAAATAAGAAACATTATTGTTTAGACAAGTTTCTTAATTGTTGTACTGTGATGAGCAATAACGCAGTTTGCTGGAGTACAGATATTGAAAGTCCCAATCGATTACTCAAACGCACAATATGTTATGTGTAATGTTGTGCCACGTAACACTGGCAAGCGCGAGATTTAAAATTCGTTTGAGTTGTGTGACAGCATGTACCGCAAGGCTCATGGTGCTTTTGAAGGCGTCTTTTTGTGGCCACTCTCGTGATCAGAATCACCGAGATCATGATCATCGTGATCACTGAAAAGCACGAGAACGGTCAACGATTTTGTAAACAAACCAGAGACGCCATGTCAATTTTCGAAAAAATATTTTTACGGGAAATGGTGAGGAATGGATTTCTTATGAGCCTTTCTTTATTTTGAAGCCAATGCATAACTGAACTAGCAGTATTTAAAGTATTTTGAACATACAAACGCATAAAACTAAGGAAACTACAATTATGAAAGTCAATATTATAAACAAGCCTCATAACAATATTCAATTCATCCCTAAATATAAGAAATCATCACGACCTTTCATTTCAAATTTTGAATTTTTGCTTGTCCAATGGCTAGAATTACTTTCTGATTACGCATGATTAGCCTGCTGAGGAAATCACGCTGCTATCAATTCTCACCACTGATCACGGTTGATTGCTAACAGAATCACGTCAAAATGCGATGACAAGAACGCGCGAATCATGCGCGATCAGGGGGAAACATCAGCGCGGTAGTCTTTTTGTGGCCACGCTCGTGATCAGAATCAAAAACAAAACAAAACAAATATCATTTATTATCTCGTATACAGGGTACAATGGATACACCTATCGAGGTTTTCTTTTTGCCTTAATTCTAGAATTTTGAAGATCCAGTAGTGTGAAGAGCAGGAGAAGCAGTCCGTGCTGAGAGTCAATTTAGGATCCCTCATCGTGCATCGCCTGGCCTCACGATGCTGGAGTGCTCCACGCAGTGTAAATCCGTAGCGTGCCATCCGAATCACCGTGGTCATGATCATCGTGATTACTGAAAAGCACAAGAACGGTCAATGATTTTGTAAACAAATAAAAGACCGTGAGAGACGTCATGTCCATTTTCGAAAAAATAAATTTCTATCTTATTTTAATGGAAAATGGTGGAGAATTGATTTCTTGGGAAATTTTGCTCACTTCGAAGTCATTGCAGAAGTGAACTATCAGTATTTTAAACATTTTGAACACATACAGGCATACACTTAACGAAACTATAATTCTGAACGTCAATATTACATACAGTCATTATAACATTTTTCATTTTATCCCTAAATATAAGAATACATCACAAACTTGCATTCAAAATTTTAAATTTTTACTTGTCCAACGGCTGGAATCTCTCTTTGACCACGCATGACTAGCCAATTGAATATTCCCGATGTAGGAATGGTAGCTAGTGCATGTGCAAACAAATAGTAGAGAAGATCCAGTTTTATTAAAAGAACGACGAGCAGTTAAAACATGGCAGCAATAAAACAGGT
>LQNS02276924.1:11764754-11775167 GCA_001587735.2 Parhyale hawaiensis | reverse complement strand
GAGTGAATAAGAAGGAGACGAGATTTTTGATCCAAGAGATGTTTGATTTTATGGAGAAATATTAGCGTGCCGTTTACAGTATTGCATAATTTTTTAATGTGATCGTCAAAAGTTAGATGTTCGCTTCTGCTTTTTTTCTTACTTCTCTTTTTTCTTTATTCTATCTATGTTTTCATGTTTTCCTAATGCACTTATTCTTAGCCCCGAAATTAACATGATGTATTATAGGTAGTTTATTCACAATAAATCTGTGTGTGAACTGTGAACCTATATTGCTATCATAGAGCGTTGTACAGAATGTAGGCCGTTAACAATAGTGCTATAAATTTGCTGCCTAATCTGTATGGCTCATTCAATGTTTTAATCTAGTTTCCTCAACAAGTATTTTAATAAAATTATTGTATGACAAAAAAAATTCTTACGGGGAGCAATATATATTCTTTCTTTTTTTTCATGTACGAACAGTAGGTTGTGAAGTAGAAATGTACAGTCAATTCTTCACCTAGCGTGTAAGACTCATTGCTTATTGTATAACACTACATAGTGTACTGAACATGTATTGTAATAGAACTACTGTGTGAATAAATAAGTAAATGTTTTTGAATTTGAAGTCACGGCCATGACTACTCAATAGAATAAGTCACGTTGGCTTTAGGCTGCTAGCGCCATTGGAAGGGCGTGTTCGATTGAGCAGCAAAATTAAGCCTTCAATGCTTAATTGGTCATAAGCCTCAGGCAGGCGTTGATTCAAATGCGTGTTGATCTCAAACCGACTGCCTGTGTGACTTCCAAGAACTCAATGTTGCTTCGTAAAATAGAGATTTCAGTCGGCTCAACAAAACGGGTTGTTTCTAGCACCTGCAACACGATTCAAAGTGACAAGTTTAATCAACATACATGTATATCTGTATTATTAAGCCTCTCCGCATTTGACTACACCCCCCCCCCATAAACAATTTTTTTGCCGCCGCCAATGAAGGAGTCGCAAACGCTGTAGCAGCAAACGAGTGAGCGTACACATTCAAATATAGGGATAAAGACTCTCTTAAGGCCGCTGCAGGCGGTAGTCTTATGTCCTGTGTTTCTACTTCACCGCGTTCGAATGTGTGGCTGTGTCTGTATAAACAACATAAAAAACACTACTTTTTCAGACGACATTCGCTAAAAAATTGAAAAGACACAAGGCACTGCACTACTGACGCGGGCTAAGCCAGAGAATACGACGGTAAACATTTTATCGAAACTTTTGGTAGACACACAGTTGTGTTTGCAAGGACAGCACAAAGTATTCGAATGCGGTGAAGCGAAAACACAGGATAAAAGACTATCGTCTGCAGCTGGCTTTACATCCCAAGCGTTTAGTCGGGTTTCTGCTTGCTGCTCAGGCAGTGCAGGATGCGACGCAACTAACACTCCTGTCTGAAGTTCCTGACAAGCTAGTCCAAAGGGCTTAGCTCAACTCGGCTTTGCAGGACTAATCGATGATACTTCATACATAATATATAAATGCGCGAAGATATGCGTCGCTGCCATTAGTCAATCTGCGGCAACATCAATTGATGGCTGAAGCTTGAATCTCGGTTTCTGCGAGGGAATGGGCTTGTCCGTCCGCCTGTACTAGGAAGCCAAGAGTGTAACGGGAGGACTCAGTGGAGCTAAAATCAAACTTAACTGTAACCATGGGCGCAACGAGCTAAGGGGACGGGGGGGGGAGGGACGTGTGCCTCCCCCCCGTAACTGTCAGACTGGATGGGACAGTATATATTTTGTCACCCTCAACTTTTCATCTTGCGGTTATTTGAATTATCCTTGTACGGCTCACTCACGGAAAGTAGAAAAACGCCCCGCATCAAAGATGAGCACATACAACGAAAGAAAAATAAACTCATTTTATTTTATTTCGACCGAATTCGTTTGTCCATATTTTGCGTCCAAGACACGAGTCCTGCATAAAGTCTGATTACAACAGCAAAATACTGGACAGTATTCAACCGTTACAAATTGCGTAATTACCATGTGTGTTATAACACCAAGCTATTTGGGAGGCTTTGACTTACCCAACGCTCTGTTGACGTTCAGTCAGGGAGTTGATGAAACTGAACAAGGGGTCCCATGCAGCCATACTTAGAAATTAGGGAAAAATCAGGGAAAACGAAAAGAGTGCTTTAAATCATGGTAAAGTCATGGAATTTTGGCTAAAATTTGTTAAATCTAGTCAAATCCTGGAAAAATAAGGGAATTTGATCATCCAAAGATGCAAACTTTTATTTCATCGTCTGATACTGAAAAGGTCCTTGGCTATGATTTCTTTTTAGTTTACTTTTGTGATTGTAGACACTGTAGAGCCAGAAGAGAGTAGCGCCCTTTACCTCCAGAGCTTTTTCACCTTGGCCCAAGTTACCAGCATTTTGTAAAAGGTGAAGCACTTAATGCACCCCTTGCCTTCAGTTTAATTTCTTTGGTAATGAGATAGGGTAACTAGGTACATGACTGTATGTTTGCCTTACAAGCTATTACAGGCTTACTTGGATTAAGTGCAGTGGAGACTAGAACGCCTCGTGGCATAAGACCATCACCGGTGGTGGCCAGCCTTCTCTAGAGTTTTGCATTTTTCACATTTCGGTCAACTCACCGGATTGTCTGAAAAAGATTGTAATGATGGCTCTACTCCTTCTGGCTCTTGTCGGGTGGTGTTACAGATTCAAAGCCGTAAATAATTTTTTATGGCCAGCTAACTCAAGATTTTTGCCATTTTTTTCACATCTCAGTCGACCCACCTAACTCCCGGAAAAAAATTATTATGACTGAACTCCTGCCTCTTTTTGGGCGGACAAACAAAATTAATTGCTGTTATTTCTGATGGCCAGCTAATTCTAGTTTTTTGGTGTTCGTCTTATCTAGGTCAACTCCTAGAACTCCTTACAAAATGTTATAAACATTGCTCAACTCCTTCGCCCTTCCCTCTCTTTGGGTGTAGAAATATATTTATATATCTTTTTAAATCGTCAACAAAAACATTTACTCTTTTTTTCTTTGCTCGTAGGCGATAAAAATTGTAGATTGCACCTTTCAGGAAATTAACTGCAGTGCTGTAATTACCTCCGCCAAGGAGAGGAAGAAATAACCTTTGTTGTTCTCATATGGTACTGTGTCCAACAAGATCAGGGCACAGCACCTGAGGTTTTCATGATAAAAACTAACTTAAGAATAATACTAAACACTAGCATCAGAGAGTTATACATAATTATGGGCTGCTGAGAGTCACTGGCGCAATGCCAACACACATTATGAATGAGATGATGAGAGAAACGTTGGCTACACAGAGTTAAAACAAAATAGATTTGTTTGTGGGAGTACGAAGTGCCGTCTGCAGAAACCGACTTGCACATGCTAGAAAAAAAGAGAGTCGAGAGAAATTTTTTTTATTGAGAGCACGAATGGCAGCGTGCACAAAACAGTCGGCTAAGGCAAGGTGTAGCGAACTAGTTAACACTGGTTAACACGATTACAGTGATTTCGAAATAGGAAGGAAAGTGGGATGTGAAATTTAGGAGATTTAGATCAGCTAGCCCTTTTCAAGAATGAAAGAGAAACGGACATGTATTTTAAGAATTAAAAATAAAATCTAATGACAATGCAGTTACAATTACAGTGCACATTATATGATAAGAAAAGAGAAAATGTAGAACTAAAACTAGAAATACCATACAGGGTGACAAAAGAAAGAAAAAAAAAGCCACAACAGTCGTCAGATTTTAACGTTTTCATTCTATCTTCGATTGCTAGCTAAGTCGTGTTTGTTTGTCTGTCTCTCTGACTGTCTTTTTGTCTGTCTGTCACCAAAATAACTCAAAAAGTTGTGAACCGATTTGGACGAAATTTACAGGGATTGTTAGGTATGTTAGCAGGAACAGATGATTAACTTGTTGTGAAGCTATGTCCAACTGTTTGTTTGTTTGTCTGCCTGAATTTGCTATATGTCATAACTCAAAAAGTCATGGATGGATTTTTATGAAATTAACTGAGTTGTTAGGTAGATAACAAAGAGTAAATGACCAAATTTTGGTAATGATCTGTTTGTTCGGTCGTTCGTTTGTTTGTCACTGTTTCTAATTTCATGCTTGTTAGCACAATAACTCAAAAAATAATGAATGGATCTTCATATGAAGTTTAGAGGGGTTGTTAGTAATGTTAAAAGACATAAATGATTTGATTTTGATGCAGATCGGTTTGATGTTTGACTCATGTTTGTCATAACGTTTGTTAGCAGTATAACTCAAAAAGTTATGAACGTTCTTCAAGAAAATTGCACAAGCTGTTATTACTATCAAAAGGCACAAATGATTTGATTTTGGAGTTTATACAAAGAAAATTATGGCTTCTGAGCCAATTTGAATTTCTTGCTACCGTTACCTCGCTTTGCGGAGGTATGCCGCTAGCGGCCCTTCTGAAAAAAAAAAAAACGAAATTTACCCAGATGGAAGGTAGAACAACTAAAAATATGTCTTGTGAGATGCTGTTGCTGCAGCAGCAAGGGCAGTTCCATCTGTTGTAGTAAAGAAACTAACTATAGCTGCATGGATTCAAGGATTATTGAAGTATGTTATTAAATATCATGGGCGTCATGTTGGCAAATAAGACTTTTTCAATCATTGTGAACTTTTGATTAATGATTTTTGTTTAATACATATTTTTCTCATTTGTGTTGTTTGCTACTTCTGCACCTTAGGTGATATAAAATTGTGAATAATTTGTTTTTATTTTCTTGTTAAGAAGCTATTACCGCCGCTCTGAGAAATCAGTAAAATTGACAAAAAAAAAACATAATTTTTCTAGAACCAGCATGATTAGTCGTTTCAAAAATTACAGACCCTATAAGCATCATAAGTTTAACTTTCTGTGAAATTTTCAGAGAAATTTATAGCCAATTAGTCAAGATGTGGTCAATTCTGCGATAAAGCTATTATTTCCGTTCAACGTGTAATAGTAATATATACAGTATACTGAAAACTAGCGCCAAAGCTAACGCTAGCGCCGCTAGGTTTTGAAATGTGTAGCGATAGCGCCGCTAGTATTTTTCAGGTCTAGCACTAGCGCCGTGAGTTTCTTTCACTAGCGAGCACATGTCCAAAGATATCCGGAACTTTGTGGCTCACTTTCGCTTCAACTGGGATTTTTATGCTTTAACATCAACCAAGTACCATTCACGAGTGCTGGAAAGTATTCCAAGATATGTCACCAAGAAAGGAATATTCATTTTTTTTCATATGGATGCTGTGTCCAACCAGGTTAGGGCACAGCACCGTGACGTTTTCATCATTAAAGCTAACTTAAGAATAATACTAAACACTGAGAGTCACTGGCATAACGCCTAGATATTATTAATGAGATGATAAGAGAAACGTGGGCTACACAGAGTTGAAGCAAAATAGGTTTCTTTTGAGTATGCAGTACCGTTTCCAAAAAACAATCGGCTTGAAAAAAGTGGGCGAAATAGTTTTTTTTAATGAGAAATTATGAAATATAGTGTGCAGAAAATAATAGGCTAAGACAAGATATCGCGAACTAGTAAACACTTCGTTTTCAATGTTTCCAAAATAGGGAAAAAGTGAAGCGTAAAGTTTAGGAGATCAAGACTAGATAACAATTTTTCCAAGAGTGAGAGAGGAAACGGGCATTCATGACAAGAAGTGACGAACGTTAGTAGCTGCCCTTTATACTTGTAACACATACATTTTATTTCCGTTTTGTATAAAACTGATAGATAAACCATTAAATTTCTCGTATGGATGCGGTGCCCAACAAATGGGTGTAGCGCAATAAAGTATTCATTCTTGTTCGTAACATTCTTAAAGCTCATACATGGGACAAGCTAATTTGTGGATTAAGATTAGTGATTCACAGTTTGCTTTATCTAATATCTGATGAAAATTGGATTAAAATCTAAGTAGTAGTACAAACTTAACTAGCACAGCAGGGATACAATGTCCAAATCGCGCCGAACTATTTCTGTGGTTCGTGCGCCACTAGGACGCGAGGTATGTCTCGTTTTGAATAATCAATTGTTTTATCTAGGCTTTTTTACGTGGAGGTCTCAGAGTGATCAGTGCGCTACTGAAAGGAAAAATGCGAAAGCTGTGTATCTCAGAATCCCGGGCATGATTGAACGCTTTTGGTCGGCTACGCCACCCTGAGGAAACAAACAAAGAACTAAAGGAATAGAAAAGAAAAAATACCGCCCATGCAAACGGTCCCTTCCATGATTCTCTGCAAGGGAGAAGGTAGAAGCCCAGCGGTATAGATCAGTCACCTCGATTAGCGGCCAACCTCCCGAAACAGAGGGGGAAGTATTGAGAGTTTACCTAACTTCCAATACTAACCTCGTCAGCAGGAACTGCGGCAAGCTGCAACATATCCTGCAGAAAAGGCACTTGAGACCCTTGCGCTCGTGAAGCCCAAATATGCATATTGTAAGGTGACAGGGAAAGGGCCTAGCCAGAATCTACCCCTGAGGGCTGAATAAAAAATCAAGACCATGCGCAGATGTGAGAAAGCTGTTCCCTCTCGTAAAGAAGCTCCTAAGACTAGTATTGCTAAGTCCAGCCAGTTCACGCACTGCAGAGCGATCTTTCACTGCCTTCAGGCGACTGAAAACCTATCTGCGAACTCAGGCAAGATTGAATCATGTTATGGCGTATCACGTGCACACGGATCAGCTCATGCGCATTTCACCCCATGCCATTGCGCAGCAGTTCTTGGATTCATCAGGTGATGAGCGTCGGGCTCGTATCTTCGGCCGTACTGCCCATATGAATATGACTGCAGAATAACATAGACCACATTGACGCTCGAACGCTCGCATATACTTCAAATACTGCTCTTTTTGTTCGGTTGTCGGCATTGCATTTGTTGAAAGATTAAGAATTTACGTCTGATTTCCTCAAAATTTGAGATTTTTGTTCAACTGCATGAACTATTAAAGATGGAAAGAATAATTATTTTCAATTTCATTGTTAGATGACTTACTCAGAGTTATTTTACAGGTATATACTCCTTCCTTTAACACAGTGGTTCTCAACCTGGGGGGGGGGCAAGGCCCCATACAGCGGAATGTAGAGGGTCGTATTCATTATGATGGAATTGTTAAAATGAAATTGAATTAATTCTGTTAAAGGATTTTCAAAAGAGGGTTTTATGGATCTAATGAGCGTACAACTGTAGACAGTTATGGTAGTCACGGGCTATGTGCTTTGGGGGGCCAATGACAAGGATCATGAATAATGAGTGGGTAATGACCACGGGGAACCACTGCTTCAACAGGACGTTAACGGTTAAGCCAGCACACATTCCATTTTGTCACCCACCACAGTTAGGATATAAATTACTCTATTATTAACGGCCTTTTGATAATAGCTATATATGGTGTCCTTTCAACTTTTGGATGGTGGTTACGCCCCTAGTGGTACTCATACTATGGATTATTTTCCACATCTTTAGCGTATCTGCGCGCAGCAGTCTGCCCTGCACTGAAAACAGATTCAGGGAGTAAAGGACGACCAAAGGTAACAGTAAAATCATTTATTGTTCTCATAAGGTACTGTGGCCAACAAGATTAGGACACAGCGCCTGAGGTTTTCATAATTAAAACTAACTTAAGAATAATACTAAACACTAGCATCAGAGAGTTATACATAATTATGGTCTGCTAAGAGTCACTAACACAATGCCTACACATTGTGAATGAGATGATAAGAGAAACATAGGCTAAACAGAGTTAAAGCAGAATCGGTTTCTTGGGAGTTTGAAGTACCGTTTATAAAATACAGTTGGCCAGAGAAAAGAGAATCGAGAGAAGAAGTTTTAGATTTTTCTATTGAGAGTATGAATGGTAGCGTACAAACAACAGTCGGCTAAGGCTGGGTGTAGCGAACTAGTCAACACTAGTTAGCACGGTTAAAGGTAATTCAAAATAGGGAGAAAAGTGGGATGTGAAATTTAGAGTAGCTGTAATCCATCAGTTTTCTTAGTCCACCTCCGTTGGACCCCTTGCAATAACTTCAGGTTTTTAATTTGCCTAACCACTATTTCATAAACAGGAACCAAACTCAAGCAGAGGTCTCAACATGCGTAACATATAATGGAATGATAAATGTGGAAATTAAATTTCATAACAAGAATAACTTTTACTATTACTTACATATTATATCTAGAACTTCATTGCAATATGTATTCCAGTTCTGGCACATTATATATTTCACCATGATAAGATTGAAACACTATTTGTATCTAATAATTGTCTTGAAAAGAAACACTTCTCGAAACTAAGGCAAAAGAGACGCAGCTGTTTGCGCATGCGCACAAAGTCTTCTGTGTTTCCATTACCAGCACAACTTACGATTGCTTGTTCGTTTTGTATGGTATTTCTACTGGAATCGTAATATCATCGATGGATTCGCCATCTGAACATTGTTTGTATACAGAGAGCGTGCGTGTGAACCCCGTATGTTATAAACCAAAATGGCAGTGTTGTAGGCAGTGGCTATTTATGTGTTTTCAACACATAGTCAAATGTTAGATAAATTAGTATCTGTTGTTATGAATCGTTATATAAGTATAATTGATAATGAAGCCTGAGTTGTACATCTGTCTGAAGAAATTGATCGTCGTATATGACAAGTAATACCCTCAGAAACTTATAGCTGTTGAAAAAAATCTGTGTTTACATCGGCTTCATGTCAACACGCTAGTTCAGACCCTTTCTTCTTACGCATCTAAGGCCCCAAATTATCAACTGATTGTTCGGAATCATAGTAGAAAACGCTGATACTGTGTACAAAATTTTATTGGTAAGTAGAAATTCTATTTTATCAAGTGTTCGCTTAGCCTCATGCTAACCAGAAATTAGTTTTCTGTTCAATCCATTGTTGTATCTACAATAATTGATGATTATAGCTAACGTTAGGCCTAAGTGGCTGTCATTTCTTTATTCTATTCATGAAACTGTGCAGTTATATAGGTACTGGTTGTATTGTGGATGTAGCCAAACCTTAGGTTTGAGAAGTTACATTTCATAACCTAGTTACTGAATGTATTCATTAACTAAATGTATCACCAGTGTCAAGTGTCAACAGAAAGATACTTTTTCTGAATGAGTACTTGGATGGCATTTCTAAAAATTTAGTGTACCTAGTTAGACCTAGGGTAATGTCTCAATTGCCAAATGCCCATCTATTACAGAATATAGGTAGGAATCTTATTGCGTTCGGTAATAGAAAGGCATTCGGTAATTGAGACATTACCCTACTTGGCTTAATTTTGAGCAAGAGGTTGTCAAAAGTATCTACTAGGGTAAAGTCTCAATTACCGAATGCCCATCTATTACCGAGTATAGGTAGGAATCTTATTGCGTTCGGTAATAGAAAGGCATTTGGTAATTGAGACATTACCCTTGCCTATTAGGAAAAGCTAGGAAATGATTGTGAAGGGGTTGTCAACATGAGTCATAGGTTGAAACCTTTCATTATCTGGGTGAAAGATGTCCTAGTTAGGAGAAGCTAGGGTACCTGTCCTGTATACATACTGATTGATTTTGATAAAAGTTGTTACACATTTAGATAGAATAAAGCATTCTAGAACATTTTTCATGGATGATTTTTCTGTCATAAATAGGGTAATGTCTCAATTGCCGAATGCACACAAATACCGAAAAAAAAATTTGAAAAAGCGCCAGTTTAACATTATCGCGCCTGGTGGCGTGTTGAGTGTTCATTACCTGTGCTTTTGTTGGGATATATTTATGTTTATATGTATATCGTGTGAGTGTGTGTGTGTATACAATAATTAGTGTGTTCATGTAAAATATACAACAATGTTAATTAATTGGACAGGGATTATGAATGAGACACTAATTGGCGCTGCAATGATCTACAGTATTTCAATACGTCAAACAAAAGGGACGTACAATTTGATTAGAATGACTATTAACTCAGTGGCTCGATCAACACTTCAGCAATTAATTGCAGCTCTACTTAACCGCCTATAAATTTTTATCAAGTGTACAAGAAAGGGGAATTTAGCATTAAATTGACGACAGCACAATGAAGAATATCAGCATCATGGAATGTGTACAGTGTATGTGTGCGTGAAGCGGGAGCCTTCACCAAATCAAAATGAACGGCGAGTCAGGAAAGTGAACAAGACAAAATGGACACATGTTAGAAACCTTAGTATTTATAGCATGCACAGCACCAGAACATTGTGTCTCACCTGTGACTCGCAATATCAAAAACCAAGCATCTACTTTGCCACTTTGATTCCGGCCGTATTTAAATATTTACAAGAAGTAATTAATATTTACATACATCATAACACACACTATTATGAATTATAAAGTCAAGTACAATTATTGTATTT
>LQNS02276924.1:11684752-11708754 GCA_001587735.2 Parhyale hawaiensis | reverse complement strand
TCTAGAATTTTACATCTTGATGAAAATGCTAACTCTTCCAGAGAGGTAATCCATTTACTGGTCTAGAAGCTGGGCTTACTAGCTACATAAACTGCTTTTTAATACAAAAGTGGTATTTGTTTGTCCCTCCGATAGTTACATGTACGACCGTACGCTTTCATTAGTATTAGATGAGGGAAAGTTACGGCCTTCCTCGAGGTAGTCTTGCTAGGACTCCACATTTTATTTATTATAAAGTACTAAAAAGAATATCATCATTAATTTTTTTACATAAAGTATATGTAATTCACAAAGAAATGGACAGATCCGTAGTTGACGATATTATTTATCGTAATGTATTCATCAGTTTTTGATGAAGGTTACATCTGGTAAGAAAAGTCTTGAGGGCATTGCTATTAAATTGGCCGCGAGGTCCTTCAGAAAGCATTCCTAGGAGGATGGAGTCTGCATCTCGACCAAGTAGGTCCGGATAGCATTCCCTCCGCTTGTCGGAAAAAGTGGGACACTCGCCCATTAAATTCAAGACAGTGAGAGGTACGACGCAGTCATCGCAATAAGGTTGTGGTCGACCCATGCGCAGATAGTATGAGTGAGTCTCGTGTGCCCAATACGTAGGCGGCACAGTACGACGTCCATTCGGCGATCGTCGCTATTTGACGAGTGCCACTGTCGGACGGTTTCTTTGATTGTTTGTAGTTTCTTATTTCTCTGCTTTAGCCATTGGGATTGCCATAGCTCGCACAGGTTTCGCTTGATTACTGGGTGATAGGATAAGTGAGGAAGGATGATACGAGTCTGAGATATCACTGGAGAACATTGCTTTTTTTCTGTGAAAATTTCAACAGGTTCCAGCTAATCATTATCTTGTGATTGAAGTTATTCGTATCTTTCCAGAGGGAAGCTGACGAACTTCTGGCTGATGAAAGCAGTATAAAAGTTAAGAAAGAAGAATCTGATGAAGCATCTACTGACAAACTTATATCCGATGTTTCCCTAGCTACTGAGAGTAAAATTAAACTGGAACCGAAGACAGAAGACGAGAAGCCCTCTATTGGTGATGTGAAACCAGGCTCAGAAATTGAAAATAAAGCCAATGATTCTACCAGTGAAAAGGAAAATGCAGCTCTCGATATGAATGTACGAGTTACTCGAAAGCGAAAGCGCTCTGTTGAGTCTCTTCGAAACGATGAGGTGAACACAGAAGCTTCAGCTTCTTCTGCAGCTATGGTTTCTGGTGATGGATCTGATGCTAAAGATCAGCAAGACAAAGAGTCTGAGAAGAGTGCACTTTTCTCCGACAGCGAAGAGGAAATAAGACGCAGAGTTCGGCGAGAGAGAGTAAAAAAAAACGCCGATGGTAAGCGAAGAGGTCGCCTGGGTCTCCGAAGACGAGACGTTGGAGCCTCTGGCAGTGAGGACGAGACCATGTCGTGTCAGGATAGCGCACCGAAGGCTGGTTCTGATCTAGAAGGCGACGAAAGAGGTGATTGTGATGGCGATGGTAGGGATGATGAACTTGTTGCTGATGATGATGACAGCCCTGAAAGTGGTTTCGAGGGATTTGCTGACATTGGCTCAGCAGCAGACCTTGTATCTCCTGTTCGTTCTCTTGACACCAGCGTGAGTGACAAGGAAATGGCTGCTGCTGATTTATCTACGTCACATGACATCAGCGTGAGTAACAAGGAAATGGTTTCTGCTGATTTATCTACGTCACATGACATCAGCGTGAGTGACAAGGAAATGGCTGGTGCTGATTTATCAAGTACTACGTCACATGACATTAGCGTGAGTGACAAGGAAATGGCTGGTGCTGATTTATCTAGTACTACGCCGCATGACATCAGCGTGAGTGACAAGGAAATGGCTGCTGCTGATTTATCTACGTCACATGACACCAGCGTGAGTGACAAGGAAATGGCTGCTGCTGATTTATCTACGTCACAGAACACCAGCGTGAGTGACAAGGAAATGGCTGCTGCTGATTTATCTATGTCACATGACGCCAGTGTCATTGACAAGGAAATGGCTGCTGCTGATTTATCTACGTCACAGGACACCAACGTGAGTGACAAGGAAATGGCTGCTGCTGATTTATCTACGTCACATGACGCCAGCGTGAGTGACAAGGAAATGGCTGCTGCTGATGTATCTACGTCGGAAAAGCTGCTAAGTTCTCCCCCATCCACTGAGGCCTGTGAAGGTCAATTGGCAGCCAACAAAGCAGCTTTGGATTGGAGAGGTCCACGCACTCCGGAGGGACCCGCGCCATTTTCTCCTGAGGCTAAAGCTTGCCCTCACACCCCGTCCAACACACCACCATCATCACCTCTCAGACCAGACTCATTGTCCCGTCCTCCTTCACCGCCAGATTCGCCCATCGAGCCGCGACCTCCTCCATCACCTCCTCGCTCTCCTCTGCCTTCCATCTTAAAAGGCGAAGTCCCACTCACTGTTCCTTCAATTACTACGCTGGGGGCCACTAGCCGATTTTCATCGACTGACAGTGAAGCGGTGCTTCCTTTTGGCCCAAGTGGAGCTGTTCTACCTCCACGCCCGCCTCTAACTACATTAGGAGCTCTCAACCCTCCACTTTATAATGTTGGCACTCCTTTGAGTAATACCTTACCCCTTACCACTCTTGGAGACCTCAATGATGATGATCTGCAGTTGGTAAGCTTGGGAAGAAAACGCGATGTGAAACTAGCGTCCGCAGGTGACACATCCGCTACCACCGCTGCAGCTGCTGATGGGGCTGGCTCTTCACTGCCCAAGACAACAGCGCCTGTTAAGCGCAAGCTCTCCATTTTGGAGTACAGGAAACGCAAGAGCGTCCATGGGGACAGTGACGGCACTGCTGCTGGTGAAGTTGCTTCCCCGAGCCCTACCACGGTCTGCAGCAGTGTTGTTTCGTTACTTGCTGAAGCCTCGTCGTCTGGTTTGAGCAACGATTCCGTTTTTACCAGCAGCTCGAACTGCAGAAACCCACCCACCAGTTCCGTTTTCAGCCTCTTTTCTAGCGCTACCTCGAGTCCCGCTGCTCTTACAGCCACTTCTGCTGTCAGTACCGCAAGACCTGCAGGATTTAAGTCTGGTTCTTCACTACCAGAGTTCAAGACGGGTTGCAGGCCACCGTCACCTGATGATAACTCCTTGGACAGTAACGGGCCAAGTTCTGTCTCAGAGCTATCTGCAAGTATATCATCCAGTACCGCCGCTTATTTGGGTGTGGCGGCGTCCAGTGCTAAGGAGCTGGCATTGGGTATTGGTGTTAATACCACTGCCTCTGACAATGATAGTGAACAGGAAGAGGATGATGATGATGATGAGACCGAGGTTACTGGTGGTGATATCAACTATGCTTCGTCTCCAAGTGGCTCACCTCCAAGTCCTCTTTCTCCTGGTACTCCTCCACCGCCTCCGCCTCCTGCTTCACCACCTCCAGCTTCTCCTCCACCTCCCCCACCTTCACCACCACCGCTGCCTCCACCGCCACCTCCGACATTACCTCCTGCTCCTGCTCCTGCTCAATCTTCTCAAGAGCAGCAGCAGCAGCAGCTGCCGCCGTTCCTCGATTGCAACTCTCCTCCTTCACCCGTTTCTTCTCCATCCCCATTTTCTTCCCCCGCCCCGACTCACCGTGGTGCTTGTGACTCGCCTTCTGACCGAGAGACGCTCGCTGATCGACTTAAACGGGAGTTTGGTCTCTTAGTTGGAGAAGATGATGAAAAGTTGGACAATGACGCTAAGGAAGGTGTAAGTTCCGCAGACGGTGCCACTACAGGAGCCTCCAAACCCCTTTCGGGTGCTGCTTCTATTGGTGTGTCTCGTCCGCCTTCTACCGTCCAGACTCGGGGCTCCTCGGACGCAACAACGCTGTCTGACTCAAAGTTCTCTCGGCATCAATCGTCTTTACTCCCCCTGCCCCACCGGTGAGGTGGTGTTTGATATCGCACCTCACTCCTACTGCCCCTTCCTTCTCGGTTCAACTCTATTGCGGTCTTCATGTGCTTCTCATTTTTGTAGAATTTGTCTGGAAATGGACCACAGTCTACCTAAAAATTGCGTTATCACAATCTGCATTGACACGTGTTGAGAATGTGGACATATTGCGCAGACTTTACTGTTTTTTTAACTGGCTGGCGCGTGACCGGCGCTCCGTCCTGCCTGCTGCGCTGTGTATGGGAATCTCGCACATCGGGTTACACACCCTTCTCTCAGAATTCCCAACCTATCGTACAAATACAATAGAATCTTTTCCAAAATGGTTCGTATTGTTATATGCATGCATGTCAGTGTAGGTGTCTGATGTACCGTAATGGTTAACGGGCAGTGCTTATATCACTGATATCTCTTGTTTTTTTGTCTGGACTGTACAGTGGAAGCTCTCTGAAAAGCGAGCTCTCTATTTTGGTCATTATTTGAGTCAAGAGTGTAATTTCTTACACCTTCGTGTAATTCATTATGATAAGTAATATGACTTGGTTTAAGGCAGTGAACTGTACAGGTATTGTGGTGAGGTTTGTGGTGTACAGCGCCAATGACATAACATCACCTCTCAAAGTTATTATCCTTAAGTGAATAATTTTCTGTGTAATGAAGCTTGACGGATTTTGGTTTTTGACTTAGTGTTGCTATTTCAGGCCAGATCGTCTATATCTGCCTGTGGCGGTAGTTTTCTGTGGCGCTCAGCCGCCTGTGCAAACCTGTTTAGTGTGAACTTAATGTCCTTTAATGGGGCGCATCTTATCGTCAGCGGGCAACTTGCTAAGGCGAATTAATATATTTGAAAAAATGAACTTAACGAGGGGGGCCTCGTGACGAACGGCGAGGACACTAGGTACTTACCGTAACGTACTAAGTACAGTATCTTGCTTCGGACAGGAACCACATACTTCAGTAAACGAGTGCTTTGCATTAGGAGCAACATTCTGCAGCGGATGATGTGCGTGAAGCGACTTACCACTGTACATACAAGAGTGATTATGTCATTGGCGCTGTTGAGTGCAATGATGTAAAATGGATGACGTTGTAGCTTCTCGCTCCAGAGTGAAAAAAGTACGCTAGAGAACATTAGTAGGGAGCGGAGGTGTTCCTGGCTCTAAAACAGAGTACAAATTATGATTAGTAGTTGTTTAATACCACTTTCCTTACGTATTCCCTTCCTTCCTCGCTGTTCTTGTGTGCGTGATTCCGCACGAATTTTCTTGTTTTTTTCCTCTTTAAGAAAAAACTACGAAAAAATCGCAAAATTTTAAATGTAAAAGCTGCGTAATTGCCTAGGAAGTCTGCATAGCCTACCTAATATTAGGATTTATAATGTGTATTTATACTGATTGCCATGGTGCATTTTCAGTCTTTCTCTGCAATTGGTCCATCCTTGGCCCTGTATGTAACTAATTACGCAAGACCATTCATTCACTGAGCCTCTTGAGGGTACGCTTTCCAAATTGTTCTTGTGCAGTTGTTCTTCATTGGATGGTAATCCTCTTTTAGGAATGTGCAATAGGGTAAATTAGAAACGTGTGTCGTGAGCGCAGACGTTGATTCACCCGTGTCTCCTTTGCGCCTTTATGTAAGTCTCTTACTTTGCTATGATACCTTTTGTCCTCTGATAAATTGCTTGACGTGGTTGAGATGCGTAGCTTTGGCTGCCAAACTTTTATCTTTGGATGAATACGCCGCTAATTTGTTCAGTTTTATGTTCAACACTTTATTGCCCATATCGGACCACTTGCCCATTTTCTTTCTAATTTCTTTCATCCGCTGCCAAAAATTTTCTGTTCCTTTTCCCCCAGATTTACTTTTGCGATGTGCGTTGCAATGTTCTTCTGTGCACGTGTTTCCCTGTATTTCTTACCGCATTTCGTAAGCCTTCCTTTCTTCCCGTGAAACACCGTGGCAGCGGTTAGGGAGGCTTAACCCTATTTTGACCTGGCTGTGCTGCGTTTGCTTGCTACAAAGGACAGTGAGCTCTTGTAGCCAAGACGCCACAGCCTCCTGAAAATCCCGTTAACCTAAAAATGTAACAAAAGTAAGAATGTGCTAACATGTTCTCTTCGTTTGTTCGGATGCAATAAAGTTAAATAAAGCTGTTTAGCAGTAAGAGGTTGTAGACAAAATCTATTTCGTTCCTGAAAAAGGATGTGTCATCGATTACAATAGTCGATCTGCTTGTGTAGACCGAGGAAGAATTATAAGTACTGTAGATTTTTTATTCTGTGTATTACGCTGACTATCATAGCCAAGCATGGCAAATGACAAGGCTATAGAAATACTGACTTTGAGTTTGGGACGGTGAATCAAGAAAACTTCTACCGTCCTTCATCAACTGGCATTTGGCGTGGAAGAATGGCCGTAAACAGGAGGTAGGTCTGCTATGGAATACAAATATGTAATTTCTCCCTAATATAGCAAGACAAACTTTTTTTGTGGCTGGTTTGGTCGACACCAGGCAGAACTTTGTTCTCTGCTTTATCCTATTAGGTATATTCTCTGATGATCACTGTTTTGGACATCATCTCTTTACCTGCCTCACCGTTATTCAAGTGCATTTTTCAAGTAAATGAAGCGCTTTCTCGTTTATCAATTGGAACATCCTTAGCTTTTCCAAGCTTATGATTATTTATCTGCAGTGTGAATGATTTTTTCCATGTGTGATATAGTGTGTGTGCATGTAGTTTCCTTCTGTATTTTTCTTCTTCTGCGGTCAGTTTCGTCTTTAAGAACTTTATGGCATTATGGTACTCTCTATTAGTATTTCTTGGTATTAGTTGTTTTCTTACATTGTTCACTGTTAACGTTAAATTAACAAACACTTGTTTTATTTTTTGTCTTGCAAAAATTAACTGCTGTCTACATTCAGATGCTAGTTTTGGGGACAACTTAGCATATATCTTTCTCATAAGGCTTTAATGGCTTCTGTGCCTATTGCAATATTTGATGGTCTGTGCATGTAACAGTCGCATACGATAATGAAGTTAGGATTATGATAGTAATGGGAGTACAAACGAGACCGTGAAAGTTCCACGCTACAACGAGAAGTTGTCTCCGCGCCCATTTTCCATATATACTGACAGTCTGCCGCTAACATACCGACCATGAGCATCCGCCCATAAGTTGAGCGTGCGCTTGTATTAGTGTGGCTCTGGCATTACGTTCCCAACACCGAGCAGGGGAGCTACATGCGTGGAATGGCCTGATATCTGCATGTAGCTAAGGAAACTTATCATATGGGCCAAGATAATAACTGTAACAGCAACCTTTGTGCAGGTGTCTTCTGAAGATGCTATCACTCGTTGCTGTGATGTGTGCTGGTACTCCCTCACACGCAACGCGTATCATAGTTTCCTTTTTTTATAATTAAAGCCGACGCGTTCTGTGGTACAAAATTCGATACTTTCTAGGTTCTTCGAATAAAATTTCCCATGATCGCGATGTAGCTACAACTTGATTTGTCTGTTCATTGCGCTAAATTGTACGACTTGGAGGACCGCAACAGTACTTGACTCTCAGGTCCAAAAGTGGCCTCTGACGCTGGCAGCCAAAATGGGATTTTTTTCAAGAGCTATTATGAACATGTCCAGACACGGTCATGCAGGCAAGCGCAGAAGTGTGTCCCCGCCGTATCCATGATTCCTTCTCCGCAAGAAAAATGTTGGGTACGTTTGAATTGAAAATTCCATTTTTCCGTTGCCGACTTTCGGCCGCCAGCGGTCTGACCTAAGAGTCAAGTACTGTTACGGTCTATGTGTACGACTTCACCATATTTAGCTTCGCTCTGAATTGCGAGAGTGGTCTAATGGTACTTTTGCCATTGCTGTAGCTTGCAACTGCAATAGTAGCATGGATGTTGTCTTTTTTTT
Organism: Parhyale hawaiensis; assembly: GCA_001587735.2. Classification (NCBI taxonomy): domain Eukaryota; kingdom Metazoa; phylum Arthropoda; class Malacostraca; order Amphipoda; family Hyalidae; genus Parhyale; species Parhyale hawaiensis. The sequence continues at coordinate 11,700,889 of LQNS02276924.1, read as the reverse complement.
TTTAGCATCAGGGGTATACTCGGGCGGGTCATTTCCCTGTCGGAATGTACGGGCCTCACTCACGTAAGGACTGTCCCTAGTCTTTTTTCCGCAGGAGCTGTTGCAACTGGCCGCCGTTCTTGATGAGGTTAGTTGGCAATGTTTTGTTGGTTCAGTATACTTCTCTCTGCACCTAATTTCCTGCCAGTAGTAGCGCACTGGCCACTTGCAACTCATCCGAGTTTGCATTCAATTCAATTAAACAGTGGAATAGTTCGGCGCGATATAGGCAGTGTGCCACTGAAGCGCTAGTAAGGGTTGCATTCAATTTGAAACCTTCCTGCAGAAAAGTAAAAAAAAAAATCACAGAGCTTGGCGTGATGCGACTTAGTACACATGCCCTTGTGATCCTTTTTCTTCTACTACTCCACATCAGTGAAATGATGTGCAAGCCGAAGCCATGCTCGCTTCAGCGTAATCGGCATGGTTACCAAGAACGTTTTGCATTTTGTGCTTTCATGAGCAACTCACCTAACTAACAGTGTCACGAACTTGACAACTAAACGAGTAACCCAACTAAAGGTACAGTTTGCTAGAAATGGATTGTTTCAACGGGGGAGTGACTCGGTTGTATGGACAACTTATACGTATCTACTTTCCTGTTGACTCGTTTGATCTTGATTTTACTGCTGCCTTATTTAAGGTTCTTCACCGACTTTCTTTCGTTTACCGTACGCCAAAGAGTGATTGGAATTTGCTTCGTACTAATTAGCATTTTTTATATCTTTAGCTGTTCGAAGATAAGGAAATTTATGCAGTGTCTCTTGATATTCCTAAGTCTCGTATGGTAACCCATGTTTGCGTCTTACATTAATGCATCGCATGCTGTGTTTATACACATGTTGGCCATCCTCGGCCATCTATGCTGTTTTGAAGATTTCAGTTTTATTTCGCTTTAGGCAGGGGTTCCCAAATTGGGGTGCATGGTACCCCTAGGGGTGCGAGGGGACCTTTTGAGGGGTGCCAAATACTGCTTTGTTTCTCAGACATTCATAAATTACCTTACACTTGTGGTACAAAAGGTGGTATACATTTCATTTGTCATCATCATATGGGTACTTAATTTTGTAGGAGGTGCGAGAACAGGTAAGAAGTTCTCCGGAGGTGGCAGGCATAGCCAAGTTTGGGAAGAACTGGCTCAGGCCCTTGGTAAACTTTTCATTTGCTTTGTACGTATAACATTTAATCAGAGCTGTTTAGTCGGATGTAAAATTCCGACTTGGACTCTTTCGACCCGATAAAAGTCCACCAATGACACTCCGCAACTCTGTAAGCTCTTTCTTTCTCAATAAAACGAAGTACCCAAGCAATGTGGTCACTTCATTAGGGCTCGTCATTGTTTTTACTGGGCCATGCATTAATTTTAAAGTCTGATGGGTGGTGGTGGCACCCGCTTGTGCTTCATTGTTACCGGTGGTAGTCATCCCATTTTTGATCAGTGGTATCGCTGCTTTAAATCAGGATAACTGACACTAATCGTTGTTGCGTTTATTTCATAAGTTTTAAGCTAGCTCTGAGTTTCTTTAACGTTTTGTCCTTCTGATTTTCACTATTAAGGCGTTTTGCTTTATAAAAGAGAAAATTTGGAATGAAATTCCATGTTTCCGTTACCTATATTTTTCCTTTCATCACTGTCATGGTTTTACTTTAATGGTCGTGTCTTAGCTTTCCTGTCTCTTTCTTTCGTATCAGACTTAAACAAGGTTCTGGTCTTATATTGGGCGGTGAATGTTTCTTGCGCACTTGCCAGTTTTCATCGTGAAAAATTCAACTTTGTTTTGACCATTTGGATATTGCTTACTTTCCCCGGATAGCCAACTAGTAACTTTGATGGTTTTAGTTGGAGTTGTGTAAGAAATTACCAAATGACTTCTTGTTGCAAGTGTCTTTTTAACTTGAGTCCCTGTGTGTGTGTGTGCTCTCTCTGCATTTCTGTTTTCCATCTACTAGAAGCGGCCATGACTTTGGATAAGCTTCAAGTAGGACTATCACTATCCTTTGTTTTATTCAAGCTATATATCTTAGCTTAGCTGTTAAGGTTGCTCTCAGCACCTCTCTTCACTCTTATGTACAAATAACATTTAGATAATACGTAGTATCAAAGAATGTTTTGTTTGAAGAGTCGTTGTATTATATGATGGACGTATGTCGGTAAACGTTTCTCGAGGAGTGTTGACGGTCGCACCTCTGCTTGGATTGCGGAGCTTTGAAGTATGGGCGCTAGAAAGCAATATTGGTTAACTACATCAGCTTGGACAGAAGGCGGTACTTCCTGCAGGCATCGAGGTTTTTTGAACTGGTGTCGGTGTGCTAAGTGTATGCATGCAGTACGTAATGATGGTAATACTTGGCGTGTTACTATCTCCTGTCCTGGACGGTTGATCAGTTAGAGACGTTGCGTGTAGAAAAAAACAGCACACCATCCTTAACCGACCTCTGTTATTCGGTTAAAAATCGTAATACGACTTTTTCCATCCCTAGGAATTTGGATGTATTTCTCTACTGGAAGGGTAAGGCTTGGAGTCCGCCATTGTGACAAACATTCGACAAAGGTTTGGGCTAGAGACTTGAATATAAGGACCTCTTTACACAGGAAGTACGGCTACTAGATCACCTATGTGCTACGTCTCCTGATAGAGGTACTGTTGGCTGAAGCGTCCTGTTATCTGATTGACCGCGGCTTCAAGTGACTAAGTTTGGCCCTGTCTACACGCATCGCCTCAAGAGCCCTTTGCAATAGGAGTGTCTCCATGTCACGGGTGGCAGTGTTCTGAACCGACGGAGGGACGCTACAATGGTAGTGTATTACATCTCTGATTGCTACATAACTGCCCAGCTGCAAGATGTTGATGCGAATATATTATACATGGAGCGAATCTAACACTTAAAATCTAAGGCTAATCCTGTAAATATACTGACTTTCGTGTACATAAAACGTTCCTTTTATCCTTAGGAAAGTTTGTTTAGTGAAGATAAGCACGTCATATATTTTTTTTCGTTTGAAGTTATAGCCAAGTAGTGACTGATACAAACAAAAGCTGAAAAAATAAAATATGTATGAAAGCGATGAAAATGGCGCCATGGATATGATTGGCTTGTAGTTTTAGCAGTCCTCAACGAATGTTATCTTTGTTAAGATTATTATTATTATTGACACTGTAAGTATACTTTATCGCTGTATATGTCAGCTTGGATCGACGTATATCATTCAATTAAATATCGCAAAGAAGCGTAGTTTTGTTAACCAACCTTTAAGCGAGGAGGAACCTCTCTGGAGCATGGGATGAGCTATAGGTTATAGGGTTAGTTAAGTCAGGGTGGGCAGTAGGCGCCGACGCCGGTCGCGGCGACGAGAACGCAGGCAGCTGAGGCAAGAATAAGATCTGAATTTTCCATTTAATTATGAAACTCCGAGAAATTTTGAACACTTCTTTGATTTCTCTACCAAAAAGGGAGGCGACACCAGTGGCAGAGATATCACATGAGCTTACAACGACTTGCAGCAGACGCTGGGAGGCAAATCTGCCAGGGTCACGGAGACGAGGGCGGGCACACTCCTGGTCGAAGTAAAAAGCGAGCAGCAGTCGAGAGCGATGACGAGTGTGAGGACGCTAGGGGGAGTTGAGGTCTCCGCCGCCCCCAATGATCGCCTCAACCAAATTAAAGGCACGATCTGGTGGTTCCGTAATAAGCCAACGTACACCGATGGAGATCTCCTCCAGGCCCTCTCAGAGTCCGGAGTGAAGAGCGTTTATAGGGTGAAGAAGAAGAAGGAAAGTGGTAGAGACGTTGAGACTCTCATTTATATCCTCACCTTCAACACTCATACCCTCCCACCAGCAGTGGAAATCGGCTGGGTGAAGTGCCCAGTGCGGCTCTATATTCGCCGCCCTCGCCGCTGCTTCAAGTGCCAATAGTATGGACACAGAGCAGAAAGGTGCCGTAAAACAACCGCAATATGCCAAAATTGTTCAAGACCACAACACCAACAACCATGTACCGCACCATGCAATCAGATGTGCCGAATGCAGTAAACCACACCCAGCAAACTCATCAACTTGCAGTGTTTTCAAGTATGAACAAGAAGAGCTGGCTGCCCAGACCAAGGAGCACGTTAGTTACGGAGAGGCCTGGAGACTGGTGGGGAGCCGCCAGGCCCGACCAGGTACGTCTTACGCCCGTGCTCTACGTGACTAGCGAGAGTGCGAGCGGTGTCTCTGACCCACCGATACCACGAAGGCTGCCGCCCCGCGCGTCTCGGGCTGACGGGGCAACACAGACTGAAGGACTAAACCTGGCGCTGCTGCTGCGCGGGGGGCTGCTGGGGCTTGTGCTGCCTTTCCGGGGACTGAGGAACTCTCTATTCCAGGGCCAGGTAGCGCGATAGCTACGCCGGCGGTCCCTGCGACGAGTGCTGCCGGCCCTCTCTCTCTGCCCGTGACCACGTACTCCCCTGACGTCCACCCTGCGCTCCCGGTTTCTGCGTTTCTCTCTCGGCTTCTGTTTATGATTCTGCCGTTTCTCCCGCCGCGACTGTGGTTGCGCCCGCGGTACCCCCTGATGACATTGCTGCGCCTACTGACGTGTCCCCTGTCGACTCCTCTATCGGGGAGGCCACGATTGAGGCGGACTATATCTTGAGTAAGAGTGCCGCGGACAGGGAGACCCTCATCGTCTTTGCGGCACCTACTTCACCTCTCGGTGGGATTTTTACCCTTGAAGTACCGATCACCACTGGGGCCGATGCTCCCACCGCTGGTGCTGGCGCGGCCCGCGCTGGCTCTGCTGAGGGTGCCTCTGAACCTGTGGCCCCTGGCTCTGCTGGGACCGTGTCTGTCTCTGCTGTGCCTGATGCTTGTAGCCCTGCTGGAGCTGCTGCTGCCTGTGCTGCACCTGTGGCCCCTGTCTCTGCTGGGGCTATTTCTGCCTCGGCTGCGGCTGCCTCTGGCTCCGCTGTGTCTGTTACTTCTGCCCCTGCTGCGTCTATTTCTTCCGGCAGCGTCGCAGCCCAAGTGGCTGTGCCTCGGGGAGGGGACGGACCGGACGGACATAAACCGGATAGACCTACACAAAAATTGGCAAAGAAAACTACTACAGAATAAACACACTCAGTACGACCAAAGACTTTTACAGCTGGTAAAAACAATGGAGCGCTCCCGCGGAAACGCTTTCCGAGCAGCGATTCATCCCCTACAACAAATTTTGTACCTTATAAGATCCCGAAGAAACACGAGGATTTCTGTAGGACGTCTCGGTCCCACACGGGACGAGCAGCGTCACAGGTAGCCGGAGCGCGACGAGATTCCGACCGACAGCATCGTTCAAGCGAGCGGCGTGCGTCCTCACGGGACCAGGGTGTGGACGGGGACGGCGCCCGTTGCCTGCGGGCCACGGCATGTCCTCCAGTCACCACGTGGGGTCTTCGCCATCTGCGGTGACCCTGAGGACGTGGAGTGATGGAAACAGGAAGAAGGACGACACCTCCCCAATACAGACAGTGATTACCGCACGCGACAGCCCCTTACTCCTTCCATAACACGGCAGGAATAGGCTCGAACAGGAAATTTTTCAATGGAATATAAGAGGCCACAGGACCAACAAAGATAACCTGAGCCGTTTGATGGAACTGCACCAACCTATATGCGTATGTTTACAAGAGACCATGCTTGGTTATGCCAAACCTCCTTTGCCTCGGAACTATACCGCTGAATATCTTTCCCCTACCCAGGATCCCGTCCCTGGAACGGGACTTGCTATCCTTACCAAAACAGAGTCTGTGCCTGAGCGTGCCACTTAACTCACCCTTACAGGCCATGGTCGTGCAAATCAAGTTGCGAAACACGGCCACCACTATCTATAATCTGTATATTTCACCGAACCAATTAATCCACAAAGCAGATATTACTGGACTAGTGGCGCAGTTGCCGCGCTCTTTCCTATTGTTGGGCGATTTCAATAGCAAAACACCCTCCATGGAGTAATAATTCTAATAACGCACAAGGTTTGGTTGTTGAGCACTTGCTCAGAACTACCGATTTGTGCCTCCTCAATACAGGAGCACATACTCTTTTTCACATGCATACAAGAACTACCTCCGAGATAGACCTTACCCTCTGCACGCCTGACCTCTTTCCTGACGCCCAGTAGACTGTGACTGAGGACACCCACGGGAGCGACCACTACTGTGTGTGCATCAGTTTCCCGGACATGCAAAATTAGGGTGCAGCACCACGATATATCCTCCGGCGTGCCGATTGGGCGACCTTCGAGGCCTTGAGTCAGATGGAGGAATTAGATGAACACCTGCCCGTCGACAAGATGGTGGATAACTTCACGTTAGGCCTGATCAGGGCTGCATCAGGGGCCATCCCCATATCCAGAGGTGGAACCGCTCCTCATAGAGTTCCATGGTGGAACGTCGAGTGCACGCCAGTATGTGCGGAGAGAAAGAGACTACTCCGACGTTACCAACGAAATAGATGATTTGCCAATAAAATAGCATATTGCCGCGCACGCGTGCAGGCACAGTTTACCCTGCACCAGGCCCGGAAAGCCTCTTGGAAGAAATATACAACTACGCTAAACGTTAATACTCCCACGAGCAAGGCCTGGCAACGTGTTAAGAAGATGACCAGAAATCCACGCCACGTCCCTCCTTCTAATCTAATACATACTGAAGAAAAAAATTCGGTCGAGAATCATCTACATCCCGATGCCGTACACAGGAAAAACGACACATTTTAAGATGTTTCACACGAATGACACTCCGCTCAGCTTTCGAGATATATGACTTCGAAGCTACCACTGCTTTCTAAGGGAAAAATACCCGGCTTCTCCACAATAACCTAAGCTGTGTTAACCTTACCTAAAAAAGTTATTAAAAAGCATTCCTAAGCCACAGTGCCATCGCCGGGTATTTTCTCCCATAGGAAAAGAATGGGAACTTCGAAGTCAATCAGCTCGAAAACCAAGCATTGCAAGCCATATGCCATTCGTGTAAAACGTCTTCAAATGTGCCTACCACCGAAATATGGCATCAAAACAATGAAAATTCTCGATTGAGTCCTTTCTTCAGTATTAGATAGAGGGAGAATAGAACTTCAAAGTTAAACATCTCGAAAAGTAAGCATCTCCTCAAAAAACGGTTGCAATTCCTGGCTCCAGGACGCGTCAATCCATTGAGAAACACACCTCTTATGCATCAACCCTACTGGCCCTACCGGCGCAACCGCTACCGCTACAAGCTTAAATATGTGGCGGTGCTACGCCCACCTCTGGCGTTCAGTATGTGCTTTATTTATCTATCTTTCGTGTCTACTGTGCTACTGATCATTTTCGAACTCCCACTGATGATTTTCATTTTTGTCTTCTTCTTGTTATTCCTGATTCTCCTTCTCATGATCAGCCGTGGGTGGATCCTAGCCTTTTCTTTGTATTCTGCATATCATTTGCTTTTCCGCTCAAACACGAGTACTCTGTCTTGGCTGCGTGGACGGTAAAGGTTGCTAGTGCGCTCAGTATATGGGAGGTGAGACGTTCGAGCCCAAGGCAGGGAGGGAAGTCTTTATGCTCGGGAGCGTCATGTGAGCATTTCTGTCATTCATGGTCTCTAAGAGCGGGGAGGGAGGGGGGTTCAGTTGTCGGTCGAGCCGTTGGTCTATATTACGCCATTGCTCAGACAATTCGTACCCGGCTGCAGCCGTATATTCCTCTGGACCTCACGGGGCACTTAGGCCTATCTACCTCCCGAACCAGTACATCTGGGTTTCCTACTTGGGGCACGCAGTCAAGGTAACCCAATCTTCAGGAAAACCTAACTAACACAATAATTTATAATATTTTAAACATATCTTTTAGGAAGGCTTAAGCCAGGATATATAATAAATTAATAATCTACATAATTTGCAGCATACGTCTGCATTACACACAATAGCTGCAGATTGGAAAGTAGTGCAGTGGACAGACGGGCCTGCTGCAGAAATGACATCGGAAACGTGTCTTTTTGTCCGCCTTTGACTGACACAACTGGCACCGAACCATGGGCTCCTTCATCTCCGCTGCAAGTGGTCCCACTTCAACACCAGTGGTGGATGGGCAGCATGGGCTCAGGGAACGCACCTGATGGATGATGCATTTGACTTGCCGATGCTGCGACGGGCTATTGATGCTTTCTTCAGCTGAAGGCCTAATCATCGGCAGTGCCAGCTCCTGCATGTAACTTCTCCTGTTCATGCTACTGCCAGGGCGAGCCTTGTTGACGTTTCCGCTGTATATGATAAAGGAATTGCTAACAGCCATATTTATGATACCGAAGAAGCCAAGCAGCGGCCACCTTGACGTTTTCCAGGTGCAGCTGTAGAGGTACACTTTTGGTCGACGGTGTCAATCGCACCTTTTGTTTCATTATGGAACATGATGGCGTTTGATTTTCCATTTTCTGCAAACGTGGGCTGGTGGTGCATGGATGACAAAAGGAGGATATTCTACTTTGCTCTGGCGACGTCCGGGATGTAAGACACAAGTGTCATGCCCTCAGTGAAAAGGAAGGTGCTGCTACCAATCGCTCTGCTAACCGTGTCTTTAATAACGTCGGGTATTTCTTCACTATTTCCTTTCACAGCTGCCACCACCGTTAAACTACAGTTTCGTGTGAGGTCGATAATGAGTGGCACAGAAGTAAATAATTCGTTGGCTGTGACAGTACGTTGGGTGTTGTGATACTGTTGTGTCAAGTCTGTGATGTACATGTCGCCCCTGTCTAGCAGCCCATCTCCTGGCAGTGCACCGTCATCTTTTCCCAGGTACGGAATTGCATTCATCATGTATTTAGTCTTGGCATCGTTTACCATAGTTAATTTAATTCCGTATTCGACTAGGTTATCAGGAATTTAGATGCTAAAGGCACAATTGCCTCTGAAACCCATCAACTGCTAACTAACAGTTAGGTTCTCGTGAGGTGTGTTACCGTGTGTCATGAACAGCAATTGATGAACTTGTCCCATACACTCCGTATTGGGGCGAATTTGTCTACGGCTCGTCTCTCATTTCGCGTGTTGGAATCATCGAAACTAAGGCACTGCAGGAGGAAAATAAATGTAGACTCTGCCATCGCCGTTTTATAGAAGGGAGCACCGGCGATTTTGCACCATAATTCTTTTGTCGATAGGTGACTGTCCTTCCTGTACCCACTAAATATATGAACCCCAATCAAAGCAGGAATCTCAGCTACTGATGTGGACTTCACAGTTACAGTGCACTTTTTATATTTCTCAGCTGCTTTAGCAATGCCCTGATAAGTCCACTTAACAATTCCAGTTATTATTTCATTGGTCATAAATAGCTCGAAGCATTTGTCTGGTGTGAAGGTTTGCGCTGCTGTTTGGCTGGGACCGGTTGGTAGGCTATGTTCTCTGCAGGTGTCAACGCTTTCGTAAGTCGCTGAGGTGATGTACTCCACACGAAACCTGCCTTACTAGTCACTGTAGCTTCTTGGAAAATTACAATTCTCTTGGCATCTGCACCTGTTGTCTCACGATCGCCTCTTTTGGACTGTGTACTCTTTCTTTCTCCTCTTTTTGGGTGGGTCTTCGTCACTAACCTCACTTTCACTATCTTCCATGTCACTTTCCAGTGACTGAGTTCCGTAATCGACATCACTGTCACTGTCATATAACTTGCCATTGTATTCCAGAGAATAATTTGTATGTTCACTGTTATCACCAGAAAGTAACTTGGGAACAAAAGCAGCGGCATCGACAGTACAATCTTCTGTGATGAAAACATCGGGCTCGTTATATTCTTCTTTAACAACAACACCGGCACCGAGAGCTGATTTTTCTTCTTTAACGAAAGCAGTGGTAACGTCATTTTCTTCTTGAACAAAAGCATCAGCAACCGATGCACGTAGCTGTGAATCTAGTGGAGGAGGATACCCATTTACAAACAGTGGTTGAGACGCAGCATTTTCAGTAGCGTTAGCAGAGTAGCACTGTAGCCTCCAGGAAGCAAAGAGCGTTGCATTCTTTGCTTCCTGGCAGCGTCCGTCTTTTCCTTCTTGGTACTTCTGATGCGCTCTTACGCTTTTGCGTCCTGATAGAGCTTGACAAACGTTCTGTAGAATTTTCGATTTAAAATTCTTCAAAGTTCTGCATAATCTTGAAAGTGGTCCGGTTCTAGCGGTAGAAGGTACCACGTGCTTGATACAAGCCACACAGTACAGGAACAGTACCGATAGTGTGGTCTATGTAAATACAAGCACTCATAGCGCACATCACTTCAAACACAGCCAGCTAGTTACTAGAGAAAAAAATACTATCTAGTGCTGCCAATGGTTCGACAGAATGTCTCTAGATGGGATGCAAAACGTTAAAACTGCAGCTGGGAAAGACATGATGCTCCAATTATCCTTATGACTACATAATCATCTCTCATAAACCGTATTTCAAATCTATTATATTTCTAAGTCATTGTGTGCAGTATGATGTATGCCTTGGACATGGGCAGTGTTTGCCAGGAGGGCAAAAAAAAGACTATATAATGCCGTTGCCACACGCTAGTCAAAAGAACGAGTATCTTCATCTTTTTGTTCAAATATATTGATTTGCCCGTTAAAATAGCACAGACTTGCAATAAATTTTGAGTTGTGAATTCCTCCAGTTATAATTATACTTATGAAAGCTAACTAACGGCACTTGCTGAGCAGCCTGAACTGACGGTAAACAATTTTACACCATTTCTTGGCAATCTCAAAGCTGTGTTGAGAAGAGTTCAACCTAAATTTCGGATGAAAAGATGACGATACTTGTTCTTCTGACTAGCGTGTGTCATCTGCGTAACGGGTCCAAGTAACATGTCACATTTCAAGTAATTTCAGATCGTCATCCTTTTGAATTTTAATTTACAGAATTGTTATGGATGGGTTTCCAAAAATGTTGGTTGGTAGACACTGAAGGCGTCTTTTTGTGAACACCGCGCGGATGATTACCCCTGATCGCGCATGATTCGCGCGTTTTTGTGACCGCATTTTGTCGTAATTCTGATAGCAATCAACAGTGATCAGGGGTGAAAATTGACCACAGCCTGATTTCCTCCGCAGGCTAATCATTCGTGATCAAAGAGTGATTCCAGCCGTTGGACAAGTAAAAATTAAAAATTTGAAATGCAAGGTCGTGATGTTTTCTTATATATAGGATAAATTTAGTAATGTTATGATGATTGTTTGTAATATTGACTTCAAGAATTGTAGTTTTTTTTTTTTTAGTTTTATGCCTGTGTATTTTCAAAATGTTTTAAATACTGCTAGTTCAGTTATGCATTGGTTTCAAAATAAATAAAGGCTCATAAAAAATCGATTCCCTACCATTTCCCGCAAAAATACGATATAAACATATTTCTCGAAAATTAACATGGCGTCTCTGGTTTGTTTACAAAATCGTTGACCGTTCTTGTGCTTTTCAGTGATCACGATGATCATGATCACGGTGAGTCTGATCAAGAACGTGACCACAAAAGACGCCTTAATTACATCAGAAGCAATGAAATCTCTATCTCTGGAGAGTATGGCCACAATTTGGCAATCCAGGACTTTGATCGATTTGTTTTCTTGAGTTACCATTTACTATTTCCTATTACTTTTGATAAATGACTGTTGTTTTTTATCATAGCTAGTGCACCAAACGCAACCCTTCGGTTGAATAAGTCATGAAAGTATGTATTTCAAAATATCTTACCATCCTCTCGGAAAAGTTCACAATACTCCAATTTTCACCATGTCCACAAAATCCACGAAGTTCACCAATTAAGTGCACAGAAGCACCCAAGTTCACAAAGGCCCGTGACCAGGCCTTCACAGCCGTGGGAATTAACGGGCTCGTATCCTGGATACGGTTTGGCAAAAAAAAAAAAAAATTAGGAGCCTTGGAATGTTTTCTTCAGTATTAGATAGGGGAAAAATAATGCTTCGGACAGACGGACGGACTAACAGCTCTCTTATTATAGTATAGATTTTCTTTCTTTCTTCAGAATATATAAATCATATTTAGTATGATGGTAGATTTAAGTTAATTTTTTTTGTCTGACAAGTTGAATTAGTAGAACTATAATATTAAATGTAGGTATTCTGGGTATTGCCATAACACCCAACAAGTTTCATAAAGTATCGTTTACCTCATGTAGCTTCGTTTGTATTTCACCAAACGTTCATTGTACCTCGCTACCATTGTGCCGGGACCATGTCGATGGGCTCGATGTGACTCGGCCTTCTCCTTCTGATCTCGACGGCATTGATTGTGCCCACCACGGAGCAATGAAAGGCGATGCCCACTACCGAGCGGTGACTACTCTAGTTTATTATACGAACAAATTGGGAGAGTCTCGCTGGAAGAAGTCTTCGAAGAAGGCCCTTTAAGAAAGGTCCTAATAAAAAATTGGTGTTCACAGACTATAATTCGGCGGTCGGGTGCCACCATTCTGCGATCGAGGAATTCTTATTAAATTTTGGATTACTTTCGGATTCTAGAATCGAAAATGTTTACATGAAAACAAAATTTTTTCTGCGCCAAAGTTTCGATGGCGAAAGTAAACGATCTTTTCAGTACACTATATAATAAAACACAGTTTCGTTGATTATTTGCGTTCATGTTTCTGCGTCTCAAGGTGGAGGTTTAGATAGAAAAAGTCTCCCCCGCTGGAAGGCCTGAGGGTCGTTGCTTTGCCAAATTTTTGAAAGTGATGAAATGAAAGAAGACGACAAAAGTACATCTAGTTGGTAGCATAGATACTAGACTAGATGTACCTCCTGCCCACTGCAAATAATGTTTCTAACTTCATGATGGGCAAAGCGAGTAGATCAACGACGAAGGAAAAGGGGAAAATATTCCAGGCTGCACAGTGCTTTGCAAGACGGGAGCAGGCACTGAAGGGCGGCAGGAGTAATATGTGGAGGGGCTTCACTATACATAAAAACATGTATGATGGTTAAATGGTAGCAATATTGGGTGGACTTGGCTCATTATAGGGGGCTCAGGCCTCCTCGCCGTCCCCGGTGTCTCAGCCATTGGGCCTGCACGAGTGTATTTATGTACAGCTAGAGGTATATACCGGAAACACCCCTTGACTACACCATATTAGGTTAGAAACTAGGTTCTTGCCAGTCTCAACATTCCAAAATGTTAGAAAACCGGCAAGAACGTAGTTTTTAACCTAATATATATGAATCCCAGCACAGGCAGAATGTTTCAAATCAAAATGAATGCCGAGTTCGAGCCAAATCTCGCCGCAGGTCTGTGGTTGGTGGTAACGTTTCTGCAATACAGATAAACCGTTACATGTTGTGCCATGGAATGGGTGTCGATAAAGGAGGCTCTATTAAACTTCCTTTGTGTCAATGCTCACTTGTTGCACTATTTTTGACGGCCATTTAGACTATTGAATAATTTAATTCACTCGTCTTTATGAACATAAATAAGTTTTGATATCTATTATTCTTGATGTTGCAAATTACGGCCTCGTCTCGTTTTGGCCATGTTCTTATTATTAACAGTAGAAGGTGTCCAGGACAATCGTCTACCGAACTTCCTTCTATTCTAAAGATTGCATGCTGGGTATGTCTTGATGGCCATACCCCACAGGAACGAGCCCTGTGTCCCATGTAGTACGGGAAACACCCTTTATTAACCACCCAATTCATAGCTTACGACCGGATTTCGAGCTTAACTGTAACTTATTGCACCACATTATATTATCAATTTCTTTTCTGCTGCGAAACAAACATAATAGAATTTTCAACAATGCAATTAAAACTGTTAAAAATGAGGAGTTGCTTTCTTCGTTTCTTGCCGAATGTAACACTAATGATTTTTGAGCATTTTACTCTACATAGAAAATTATGGATAACTAAAGTAGTTATTATTTTTCCGTCATGAATATCGAAAGTGGTTAGAATTGTTAGGTAAACACTTGTGTGTACCTACGTTGTTGCTGCTGCCGAAAATTCGAAAAGGTAAACTAAAATTGTTGGTAATGAATTAGCAAACAATAGTAGTGGAGCTAGGTAGGCTACGTCCCTTTCGTGAGGCGATCCCGATCCTGCAAGCCTTTGTGAACGGCAGTGGTTTTGACGAGTTTTGGATGAATGCTGGGACGTTAGAGTGAAATAAGTTATGTTGGGGTAAGACAAAGTATATGTATTAGTGTTAAACGAAGTACGTTAGGGTAAGACAACGTCTATTAGGGCTAGCCGAGGGATGTTGGGGTTAGATCGTTAAACGAAGTATGTAAGCGTTAGACGAAGTACGTAAGCGTTGGACGAGGTACATAAGGTTTGGATGGGGTACATGAGAGCTTAGACGAAATATGTTATGTTGATACGAGGAACGATATGGTTAGCAGTGTTAACTTAAGCGAGACATGTACGTTGAGGTTATGGTATTGCAATATGGCATAGCAGAGTTATTCCTACTGAATTTTCTGTGACACTTGAAAGAAACCAATTATTTTAGGATAGACTACGGAAAATTTGTGTCAGTCCACCTGCTCATAGCAATAGATTTGATTAGAAACATTGATTCCTTGCATAGTAGCATTTACTGGCTTTACTGCCAATTCAGTCTATTTTACTATAAAGTTTACTGCGGAAATGCAAAATATGGAGCTATTCCAAGGTCAAACTAATAATTAGTCAATTCTTCAAACTTTTATAGACGAGCGTAGGGTTTTGAGAATCGCTAACAACATCTATAGATAAAGAAAACTAATTAAATGACCTCTGTATCTATGATTGCATACTGCATCTGAAGCACAGAATTATTTGCTGTTGATTTATGGAATATCTTTTTCACTCGACGTTAATGAACACTTTCTATCTAGGAATACACATCTTGAGTATTAATTAGCCCACTAGTTTGATCATTGTTCTTCTAACCTGTATTTACTCACTCGTATATCCGCATGAACGTTTTCTGTACATATATTTTATTTTCCCGGCTTAGAAAACTGTTCCCCCATCACAGCACAGCAGGTTATAAATTGTCTCATTTTTCCTGCAGGGGTCGGCACGTGCCAACTTCTAATGGCCATGACACATACAATAAAAAAAAAAAGAAGTATCGTCATCTTTTCGTCCTAACGTTATGTTGAACGCTCGCAAACATAGCTTTGAGATTGCCACTAAAAGGTGTAAAAATGTTGACCGGCATTTCACTTGGCTCCGTAAGTGCCGTTACTTAACTGTCGGACATAATTATATATTATATAATTCCTATATTTGAATGGATTTATAACTCGCAATTCTTTTTAGTTGTGTGCTCTGTAAATGCGCACATCAACGCATTCGGACGAAAGGATGACGGTACTCGTTCTTTTGACTAGCGTGTGTCATCGGCATAATGCCGATGCCCAGAGCTGGGATTCTGTATTTTTTCTGTACCGCCGGTTCGGTATTCGGTCATTAAAAAACGGGTCATTCGGTTCAGTACTTCGGTATTTTTCCAAAAAAATATACCGAATGATTCGCCATTTTGTTCTATATTATTATTAAAACTTCGTGCCCGGGACCCCGCGGACAGGAAGCATAACCCAAATGAAACACTTTGCAACACCGGAAAGCCCGAAATGCTGCTAAAGGAAATCCAACAAACAGCTATTTACAGTTGACTTGAACGCCTGCAGGCCAACACGACCGAAAGCCGATGCCGGCAATGAGTTTCCAAGCCCTAACAGACCAGGGCACGAAGCACCGACCGAACTGATAAGTTCTGTGCCGGCAGTTACTAAAACCATACTCCGGGAGTCGCAGTTTATTGACACGTTGATAGTCATTGTAAATGAGAAAAAAATTTCTGTAGAACGTATATCTACTCAAATCTAAAGAAATATAGATATGAACATTTAATTTGAGATTACACACTAATACAGAGCAACCTACATGACCAGCTGCAAGGACGTGGCACAAATAGGAAACAATTGTACACCGTGTGTAGGTCAGGTAAATCATGAGAATGCCCTAGCTTTCTTTGAAAGGAATATTATAGCAACACATTAAATTTTAGAGGTCCGAATCTCTGCTATCCGAACAAAGGCGACGTCACAGAGGAAGATAGA
>LQNS02276924.1:11670032-11683669 GCA_001587735.2 Parhyale hawaiensis | reverse complement strand
TCTGTTCAATGGAACACCAAGGATTGAAGTCAGGAAGTAGCAAACGGCTTTCCAATCCCTAGAGTTGGTCGAAAGCGGGCGCTATTTTGGCAACGTCCCAGTTAAATCTAACACTTCAACCTATCAACTTCATTTCATCAATTACACGTCAGTTGAATAATTTCGCGTTTATATTAGACCATTTTTCTATCACATTAGAAAGAACTTCTAACAAATCTATTGGCGCAACCACCCCTCCGGCAACAAGAACAACAAAAGGGGGGCCGGGGGGGGGGGGGGCTGGAAATAAAGAGGCTTGCTCTAAGAAAAAGAACGCTGTCAAGAAGGACCGGGCGCTACGAAATTAGAAAATTAAAGAAAGCTTCGTAATCAGCACAAGTTCGGCACCTAACATTCTCCGACGTAAAAGAGTGCGCACCGACCGCAGCATGTGTAATTCTCCTTGAGACTTTGTGGGCTGGGGCAGAAGAAAACAACCAATGCCTTACTGTACACCCCTCTCCTGTGGGACAGTTTCACCAGATCATTATTTGCGCAGAGCCTGCGGTCCGAACTTACTAAGGCCGGCTGCCCACTAACAACTTTCGTTGCCGCTACCAGCTTAGAGGCAACTCAACTACTCCGTTCACGTAGCTACGGCACGGCTTCAGCTTGCGCAAAGTTTTAACTGTATCAGAAATTTTCAAATATTTCAGTCACTACTGCAACTTTTAAACTGTAGCGAGCGGCAAAGTTGAACTTTCAACGATCGCTCCTAATTATGAGTGGTTTAAGACCACAGAGATTGATATTTTAAGAATTACAGCACAATGTTCATAGACGTCATGTTGAAATCTCGCTTACGTCTACGCAGTCGGATTTGTTGAGTTGCCTATCGTGCTGCTTACGGCAATGAAAGTTGTTAGTGGGCACCCGGGACAACAAGTAGGTCCAACAGACTTAAGTAACTGTCAGCAGCTGAAGCCCAGACCGGTGAGCAATACTCCAACACAGGCAGTAAAAAAGCATATAAACATCTGCGGACAACCTCATTATCACCAAACATAGAATTCACCTTACGCATGAGCCCAATCTTAGTGGAAGTACGTGGCACAATTTGCCTAATATGCAGCTCAAAAGTAAGCTTCTCATCAAAGACAACACCTAGAATCTCCAAGGAGATAGACTCCTGAAGCAAAGTATCATCTATCTCCAGATGTGGATGCTGCGGTACAAGTATTCGAGGCCGATTGATAATCATCGACTTGGTCTTACTGGCATTCAACTTCATACTCCAGGCCGAGCACCATGCACTAATGCGTGACAAATCCCCAGCTAGAGACCATGGGCGATAGCATTACGCATGCTAGGAGCAGGTATCACTGCGATCAAAGTGGAATCGTCGGCATAGATGATCATCGTGTTTTCAGCGAAAAGAACATGTCACTAGTATACAGAACGAATTAAGTCAAAAAAGTAGCGTGATATATGTAAATATGTTTTGTAAAGCGCGCTGTGAACTGAATATGAATGTGAATCTCCACTTCAAGGAAGATGTTAAATCCGGAGACCATGCCGGTTCTCATCTTGCCTCTGATGCTGTGAAAGATTCCACCAGCCTTTACTGCAATTTTCTATTGATAATTGTTTATTGTTGAATTATCACTCGTTCTCTTTATTTATTTATGTGCTTAAGAGATGAAATTTGCAACTGGCGGTAATTTTTCTGGCGAAATTGATTAGAATACTTATAGGTTGCTAAACTGTGCCGTTCGACGATGTCACGTTTCTCGTGAGTCCTTCCGTTTCGCTCTTTGCTTCTTGTTTGGTTGCTATAGGCGTATTTTTGTGCCACATCCGCGATCAGAATCTCTGCGTGATCATGATCACTGAAAAGCACAAGAACGGTCAGTGATCTTGTAAATAAACCCAAGACGCAATGTTTGCCTACAAAAAAATAAATGTCTGTCATATCTACCCGGAATATGGGGTAGATTTCATAAGAATTTTAATCTATTTTGAAGTCAATTCATAAGTGACCTAGCAGTAGGCCTATTTCTCGCATTTTGTTAACTACACTGGCATAAAATTTACAAAAGTAAATTCTGGAAGTCAATATTACAATCACGATGAAAATATGCAAATTATCCTTAAATATCAGAAAACATCACGAATTTGAATTTCAAATTATGAATTTTTGCTTGTCTCATGGCTGTAATCACTCTTTGATCACGCATGATCAGCCCGCTAGGGAAATCACGCTGCGATCAATTTTCAACTCTGATCACGGTTGATTGCGATCAGAATCACTTCAAAAAGGGGCCACAAAAACGCACGGATCATGCGAAATCAGGTGGAATCATCCGCAAGGCAGTCACAAAAAGACGCCTGATATATATGTTACTGCATGTTACTCTGTCGTTTGATTTGTACCAACTGTGAGCGGCGTTCAAGTTGGCACGCCGCGCTGCTCGCTGCATCGCTGATTAAGTTAGGTTACGTCAGGTTGGGTAAGGTTAGGTAAGGTTAGAAAGGTTAGTTAGGTTAAGTTGTGATAGGTTAGGTTAAAAACTTAGGTAAGGAGAATAGGTTAGGTTAAAAACTTAGGTAAGGAGATTAGGTTAGGTTAGGTAAGGGTAGGTTAGGTTAGGCTAGATTAGATTAGCTTACGTAGTGTTTATTTAAGTGATGGCGCACGCAGGAAAGCTTACGTGAACGCGCAGTGGTCGTGAACGAAGGTAGTGCGTCCGGGACTCGAACCCGGCCACCGTGAGTCCGATGCAGAGATATGTCACTTCTCAGTTGCCGTAGGAATAACGTCATTGAATTGAACCCGAGCCAACCATGGCTCAGCCAACGCAGGCTTCACGCGTCAATAGCTATGAACTCGCCACCTAAGCTCATGGGGTTGTGACCTCAGGAACACGTAGGTTTCTGTTCTCAGACTGTGGTCCGATTGCTGCAGGTCTAGTCGAGCTCTCTGCCTTACTTTACAGCTCGCGTACTGTGAATGTGTAGTTACCCTATCAAAGAACATGACCGCCGCAGGAGCTTAAACCGCAATATAGTTGCTGGGGGTGCCGCGGCGACCTTAAATTTTGTTTGGATACTGAATGTATAAACCGAAAAATAGTTATTAGCTCCTAACTTATAGTGGTAGTGATTCTGCGTTTGAGGCGCGATCAGGATTGTCGTAAAAGGTTTTAGAGAAAATGCGAGCGATGTTTATTCATATTTATTGGTCAATTAACAACATAGACGTTGATGTAACGATCTTTCAACATAAATATCTACAGCAAATGCAGGACAAATGAACTTATTTTTTCTAATTTTTAAAGTTTATGTCATATATCGAAGCAGCTTTTTCTCTTGGATACGGTTGTATATTTTAACTCATCTTGTTTGTCATCGTACGTTATAAGTGTTGACCTTTTAGCTTGAAGCACAATTATCATGCTAATGATTTAATAATAGCAA
This sequence comes from Parhyale hawaiensis, assembly GCA_001587735.2. Classification (NCBI taxonomy): domain Eukaryota; kingdom Metazoa; phylum Arthropoda; class Malacostraca; order Amphipoda; family Hyalidae; genus Parhyale; species Parhyale hawaiensis. Next base: position 11,680,213 of record LQNS02276924.1, on the reverse strand, counting down.
GATAATACCATAGACTGCAACAGTACTTACTCCTATGTCCAATGTGGCGTCTGACTCTGGCGGCCAAAATCAGAAAAATGGGATATTCTAATGAGCTATAATGAACATGTCCAGACACGGTCATGCAGGCAAGTGCCCAAGTGCGTCCCCGGCGCGCCGTATCCAAGATACCTTGGGTACCTTGGAATTTCTTTCTTTAGTATTGATAGGGGGACACGCTGCGATCAATTTGAAAAAATCCCATTTTCCTTTGTCGACTTTTGCCAGCGTCAGACCTAAGGTGTCTTTTTGTGACCACTTTGCGGATGATTCTGCCTGATTGCGCATGATCCGCGATTTTTTGTGACTGCTTTTTGACGTGATTCTGGTAGCAATCAACCGTGATCAGTGGTGAGAATTGATTGCAGCGTGATTTCCTCATCAGGCTAATCATGTGTGATCAAAGAGTGATTCCAACCGTTGGACAAGTAAAAATTCAAAAATTGAAATGCAAGGTCGTGTTGCTTTCTTATATTAGGGATAAATTGAAAAATGTTATGATGATTGTTTGCAATATTGACTTCCAGAATTGTAGTTTCCTTAGTTTTATGCCTGTGTATGGTCAAAATGCTTTGAATACTGCTAGTTCAGTTATGCATTGGCTCCAAAATAAATAAAGGCTCATAAGAAATCCATTCCCTACCATTTTCAGTAAAAATACGATATAAATAAATTTCTCGAAAATTAACATGGCGTCTCTGGTTTGTTTACAAAATCGTTGACCGTTCTTGTGCTTTTCAGTGATCACGATGATCATGATCACGGTGATTCTGATCACGAGCGTGGCCACAAAAAGACGCCTCTAAGAGTCAAGTACTGTTGCGGTCTATGATCACACTGTAACGTTTGTATTGGAAACAACGTTCTGGTTTATATATATATATATATAAAACACAAAATATGCGCATAATAACCCCTGTTGCACCTTGAACTTGAAAATCTATCTGGTGAATTTCCTTATCTTGTTCCAACAAGTGCAACGTGTGTAGGGAAAAAAATCCTCTATTCAAAATACTGTACGGTAAAACAGTAACAATTGGCACATTGCTCTCTTAAATCCGACAATAATAAAAATCATCAAGTCTACCTGTCCATTTTGTATAGGGATTTCCACGCCGGACTAGTTTTGTGATCGTTACGGAGTGAATCTTTCGGAACACAGATGTTATAATATGCACGCCGCCTCACATTAACATACGAACATATTCATTCTTTTTATGTTTACTATTAAAATGAGAATTTAGGGCGCGTACGATTGGGTAGCGAAATTAAAACTTTGAGGCTTGACCTGCCCCAAACTTCGGACACGTGCGTTGGCTTCGACCAGTCGAATTAGGTTTGAGGAGTCGACTCGTTAATGGGTTACCCTTATGACTTAAAAATAAACTTAATGTCCTGCTTCAGAAAATATTAGTTTTCAGCCGGCTCAATGTCATCTGGCTGCCTTGAACACTTTGCAAGACATTTCAAAGGGGTGAAACCAACGCTCTTGTCTGAAGCCTCAAAGTCTTAAAATTGCCGGCCAATTGAACGAGCCTCTAATCAGACTTCTGTTTAAATTAACCTCTGTAAGTGCGACTATAAATTTTTCTTCATAAAAATTTTCTGTGGACAGAGGTAATCCTCGATTTATAGACTCCTTTATTTTGCGTAGTGTTATTATTTCCAAAAAATCATTACCAAGTACTCGATATATTGGGTTGAGGATTATTCGTGACCGTTTTTCACGAAGCATTATTATGATAAACGTTCACGACGCGTTCCTGTACCAAATATGTACTTTCGATTCAACAGCGCATGCATCAAGTATCTGGGAGTAAAAATATAGAACTTAAATTATAAAAATGCATAAAACAACGAACGGGGGGGGGGGGACTATACACTAGCGGGCAAAATAAGAGAACGGTTTTCATTTTTTGAAAATAAAGGTTAACCATGTAGAGTAGGTTAATGAATCTTTTGATGGGGCCCTAAGGAATGTATTTAACATATTTCTACATAATATCTGGACAAACATAACTATATTTAATACATTAGAGCAATCAAACAAACAATAACAAAAATTGAACAGTGCAATATAAGAGAACGGTCGTCTCTTAATACAATTTTACAAGCAAATAACATGGAACAATGGTCAATTTTAGCTTTATAACAATTAGTATGGAGTACTAAAATCTTTATTTTCAATAACTTAAGCACAGCGACGATTACACCACATCACAAGTTTCTTACAAAACTCTGGAGTAATTTTTTCCATTCTTCTTCAATTTTAGTCCACAGATCCTTTACTGTTGATGGTTGTTCTTTTACATTGTCACCTATAATTTTCCATAAATTTTCAATATGATTAAGGTTCGGGCTTTGGGCAGGCCACTTCATGACTTAGATATTCTCTTCCGCAAAATATTCCTTCACTTTCTTTGCAGTATGGCACGGGCATTGTCCTGCATAATATTTGCTGGCTGGTTTGGTGATGATCGTAGAGATGGGATAACATATTGCTGTACAAGATGGAGATCCACATTAGCATTGACAGTTTCTTTAATGGCCACCAACGGTCCAATTCCTTCCGATGAAAACATGCCCCACATCATCACGCTACCTCCCTCATGTTTTACAGATATTTTGACACATTTTGGGTTCAGCCTGTCACCTGTTGCACGGCCAACATACCGTCTGCCATCAGATCCAACAAATTAAATTTACTTTCGTCGCTGAAATGCACTGTCTCCTAATCTTCATCTCTCCAACGATGTGCCTTTCCGCATATTCAAGTCTTGCTTTCTTATTCTTCTTACTGATAAGTGGTTTAGTGGCAAGGCTGCGTGCCTTTAACCCACATACATTTTTTTTTTTGAGGTGACGAGAAACTGTATAGCGAGACACTTCTATGTTGTTATTGACCCTCAGCTTTCTGGAAATTCCCGCTGCAGTTTCGAAAGGATCCTTCTGGGCATAGCGTTTCATAATCCTATCAACTCGTACGGTGGTTTTTCGAAGTCGGCCTGCAGATACCGGTGATTCCAGCTGTTTCTTTTCATCATAGAGCTTCAAAGCACGAGAAACAACGCTCTTGGATCGGTTTACCTCTCTTGATATGACCGAAAGAGTCATTCCTTAGGACCTGAGCTTAACAATTTCTTCCCGCAGCTCAGGAGTAATTTTCACGCGAGGTGCCATGTTTCTAGAATGGTGTAATCGTAAGAGTGGCAGGTCTAGAAGTCATGTACACGAAATTGTATGTTGCCAGATGACCGGGGTAAATGTGAGAATGTTTTAGAGACGATCGTTCTCTTATTTTGCACTGTTCAATTATTATTATTGTTTATTAGATTGCTCTAATGTATCAAATATAGTTATATTTGTCCTGATATTTTGTAGAAATATGTTGAATACATTCCTTAGGGCCTCATCAAAAGATTCATTAACCTACTCTTCATGGTTAACTTTTATTTTCAAAAAATGAAAATCGTTCTCTTATTTTGCCCGCTAGCGTATCTATATCGATGGCTACCTCTGCGTGAAGCTTGAGGAGTCGTCAGTTCTCGGCAGCAGCTATGTTATACAGACCTTACAATCCATGATGAATATGTACAAATTTTAACAATGGCAGTGCCCACTTCGTTTCAGTTTCACACATGACTCTAAGAAAAATTTACAAGTTTACTGATGCTTTTTTTTTTGCTGTAAAATTCGAATGAAATTGCACAAATGGCTAGGTTGGAATACATATATTATACCTAGTGTGCTCTCACCTGCCAAGGTTGACGTATCGCTAAAAATAAAAAAATATTTGTATATCAACAACGATAAATAAAAAAAACTTGTTTACCGTAAAGGCTATTGCTCACAAGAGCACAAATGCGAAGCGTTTTAGCTTTTTGGAACGAAAGTTTCAGCATTTTGACTACAACTCGGTACGTTTGAATACCGCGTTAAAACAAACGTTTTTTAGCAAATTTAATCACATTGAAAATGCAGAAAGTTATCCGAAACTTCACCGTTGGCATTAAAAGTTGCACGGGCTGCTAAGATTTTGACCCTCAAGCAAACAAAGAACCCAAACGGACTGTTTCAACAGTATTTTTCCGGAAACGGCGTTCATCCTCCCGATTAAGGTGAAATTTTTTTGACAGTGTAACAATGTGCAAGCTGAAATCCAGCAAGCGTATACGTAATCAGAATGTCTTCTAAGAGCGTATAGCGTTTTATGCTCTGGTTAGTAGCAGGTTTTACGAGTCTGATAGAGGCTGGAATGAGATTTCTATTAGAAGAAAGTGTATTAACAAAAATTAATATCCTCGTTCCGTGTACGCATTAACAAATGTAATTTTTAGATCTCTGTTGGTCGAAAGCGTATTAACAAATGTAAAAAAGTGATTTACTGTTTATTGTTAGGGGTGGCATGGCCAGGCGTTGGAAGCCTTTGTTGAGGTCTCTGTTTGGGTCTCTGTTGGTCGAAAGTCGTCTGCTGTTGCCGGCGCTGCACAGGCTCATAATGAGTGGCCTGCCGGACGTACGGCTGCTGCGCCATGTGCGGGAAGGGTGTCTGTCGGCCGTAGCTGTCTGAACTGGAGTCCTCCACCCTTGGTGGTGGTTTCCCATCGCTGGGGTCCCCATAATCCTCCGGGTCCCCTATATGGACCCAGAGTTCACCCTCCACGGAGGACCGTTCTTTGTCTCCGCCTGGGCGCCGAAGACTGCGCTTGTCATGGGCCAGCTGCTGCGGGGGCCGCTCCGGCTTGAAACTCACATCTGCAAAACGATTATTAGACGAGGGGTGGATCCTCCAGACGGTGGTGTGCAGTACACCTTTTAGAGATCGTCATTCCTTCACTCCATTAACCAGTAAGAATAGGCGGTTTTCGGAACTACTGACCTGGCCCTTTAGAGATAACTCAGAAAAAAACGCACTATATGTAGCCGGACCATGGAACGCAAGACATTTTCTGAAAATCCGTTAGTTCGTTCACTTTGACAATCTGCCAAAATAAAGTAGAAAGTGTTCGATTCCACAGAATTAATACTGCTCCTATAGATAAGAATATGCTTGATTTTTTTATAGGGACCGTACGTGCTAGGGTGCGACGGAATTTTTATTTCACAAATATCTAAGTGATGCTCAGTACCTCTCATCCATCCATCCATCCTAGTTCTGCCGAAATGGGGTTTTGGGCATTAAAAATACTGTTAATAATTATAATATGCCAATGTATTCCTGTCGATCAAGGGTACTTTTAACCATTCGGACGACCTGATGTATAGTACATTGCATACGGTATGTATCAAATAAAGATCTTTAAAGTACTTGTTGTTGCTCAACCAAGCGATTGAAGAGACTATTGTGACTGATACCAAACTGTAAAACCACACCAAATGTAGAAACAATACGCAGAGAGTATTCTAAAAACAAGAAATTTTTCTAACATATTTGCGAAAGATATTATTTTAAGTAGACTTTCTTTTGATTTTTATAGAATTTGTAATATTTATTAGATACACTGCATATATACAAACCGAACATTATAGTGAAGGTACGCCTCCTTTTGACTTGTTATAACGCATATCCGTTGTCTAGACTGGCATCGGCATACCTGTCTCATTCCAAGGTCGACCAGCGGCCATGCATTCCCGTGTTCCAGATAACTCGGAATGAACACTGAGACCGTATTCCAGCGTCGTTTGATTATCTTGTCTGCGGAGGAAAAAATAATTAACCAATTAATGAAAATTAACATGCTGTTCAGCGGCTTTCAGAAGTTTGGTAGCGTCTTATTCTAAATTCTAGATTGTATATTTAGACCGCAATGACCCAAATATGAAGACTACATCACGGAAATGTTAGAAAGAGTTTATACCCTCAACAGCAGCATGCCATGCGCGGCTGACTTCCGTGCTCAAGGTCCCGAGTTCTAGTGACATGCCTGTCAAGAGATCTTTGCTGCGTCCGGAGTGCTGGGTCGGCAATTGTTTGGTATGCGCAGCTGGGTGGGGGCACCTGCCTGATCAGGAATGGGAGGGTGGGGGGCTTGGGTCGTTGAACCTTCCGTATCGGCGCCATAGTTCTTAGCGACCCGTGATCGGCCGCGGTTTTACTTAGCTAATTACTCCTCTTGGGCAAGTTGGCCTATATCTGCCACAGGAACAAGTGTGTGTGTGTGTGTGTTTCCCAGGGGAGGGTACAGTCAAAGTTGACTTTACCTTTCAGCACATACAACGGGAAAGCCGGATTTTATTCGCTTATAACTAAAACAGGTAATTAATTAAGTTATCTTCTTTATACGACTGAGAATGCGCTTCTTCGTAGGTGATTGGCCTCTCCTTTACCTCTACAGCACTTATGTTCATACGGCACTATATTTTTCTCCAGACCCTACACGGTAATTCTATTTCCCAGAGTGAAATCAAGAAATGCAGTACGCCGTTGTCTTGTATAAGCTGCCGTTTCATACGAACGATTATTTAGTTAATGATACTGACTGGGTTGTATTGTTTTGCAGAGCTTTAAAATAAAAATAAAGGCCAAAACTAAAGATCTAAAAATCATACTTACTAAGAAGCTAGTCCATATCAAAAATGATCGTTTCGAATTTTCGGCCATCAACAGCAATCTAAAATTGATTCAAATGCATAAAAATTAATATAGCTATAAGGACACAGTCGTAAACTAATGACCTAATACACTAATCATAAATATCCCTAAAATAATAATAATAACTTAACCAATTACTATCTGGAGTGGATGAGACGACTGCAGGTCGTTTAATTTCGGTTTTAGTTTGAAAATGAATAGCGATTCTAAAATGCGTAAGTCTAAAGAGGATTTACCTAAACCTAAAATCTTGAAATTTTCGTCTTTTACAATACACTTGCATTGCTCTGAACGGGATCTAACGGATTAGATCTTCTGATTTTATTTCTTTTCACACTGAATTTGAATTTTTAAAGAATTACTTTGTTCAAAATGGTTACCCAGCAAATTTTATTCAAAAATGCATTAGAGAGTTTCTTAATGAAAGGTTCACGCCCCTTGCTTGTGTCCCGACTGTAAAGAAAAAGCAAATGTACGTCACCGTACCATATTTCGGCCAGCAGTCGGAGAAGCTGAGGCGCGAGCTTACGCTGCTGGTCGGAAAGTTTTTCCATCGTGTGATTTAAATATAATTTTAGTGAATAGTTTTGCAAAAAGTTTATTTTTTAAGTTCAAGGATAAGCTTCCTGTCAGCATGCTCTCATCCGTCGTGTATAAGTATTGTTGTCCACCCACAGTGTGGATCTGGGTACGTGGGGTGTACCTCGCGTACCCTTAGAGTAAGGATTTTCGAGCATGCTGGCAGTAGCTTCAGAACTGGCTCGATACCCGCCCATCCCCCAACATCATGAGTTAGACCTCATGCAGAGCAATGCAAGTGTATTGTAAAAGATGAAAATTTCAACATATTAGGTTTAGGCAAATCCTCTTTAGAAGTACGCATTTTAGAATCGCAATTCGTTTTTAAACTAAAACCGAAATTAAACGACCTGCAGTCGTCTCATCCACTCCAGATAGTAATTGGTTAGGTTCTTATCATTTTAGGGATTTTAATGATTAGTGTATTAGTTCATTAGTTTACGACTGTGTGCTTATAGCTATGTTGATTTTTATGCAATTGAATCGATTTCAGATTGCTGATGATGGCTGAAGAGCCGAAACGTTCATTTTTAATATAGATTAGCTTCTCAGTAAATATGTTTTTAGATCTTTAGTTTTCGCTTTGATTTTTAATTTAAAACGATGATTTAATTTCGGTTTCCTTAACTCACTTCGATGACGGTTTCTGACTACCAAAGTAGATATTCTGCACAGGTCCATACCATGCAAAATATTTGGATTTTTTTCGTCAACAAGGAAATTATATTTCTGATATTAATATACAGTACTGCAGTGTTGGTATCCATTTTCTTGTCTATGAAAGAATTAGAAATATCCTGGCAGTCATGATCGCTTCTGCTGTTCACATTTGCAGAATAGAGACTTAAAGCCTTTTTTTTTATTATGCAAATGCACGGTGCGTGTGCACTGAGAGCATTAATCTGCTGATAGCTTCATCGCACGATAGTTACATAAGAAGCGGTATCGTGTACATTGATCATAGCTGAAATCAAATGAATGCAGGAGAGTTGTAGGCATTGGTCGTAACTGAAAAAAAGAATGATTAAATAGAAAATGTCGTGTGCATTGGCCTTAACTGAAAGTAATAACTGACGTAATGTCGTGCGCAGTTGTCGTAACTTGAGGCAAGCAGATTCAGTAGACTTACCCAAAGGTGGCGTACGGGCAAATTTCATACGATCCCTGGCCATAAGAGTCTTGAGAAGCTAGAGACGCTATGCTTTTACTCTTCGCTTTCTTCACAGGCGTTGCGAGCGATGACTTCCTGTCCTTCGTAGACCTGATCGACGCGTACATCTTGCTACTGAGTTCGTCTTTGCTGCTGCTGCTGCAGTTGTCGCTGGAGCTTCTGAAGAGAATTTTGCGCCTGGAACAGGCCAGACTGGCGCAGATGACGAGGGCGATGCTGAGGAGGACGGCGCTTATTGTGCCTGCGATGAAATGCACGTCGAAAAAGGCGTTCTGAGAGCCGGGGTCCTCGATGGAGACCTCGTGGATGGAGCTCGATTTCCTGGTGCCATCTACAGACAGAGAAATCTCTGTAACGATAGGTTTATAGTTCCGTACCGATAGGCGTATATTTACTTTTAGAGAGGTAAGGCTAAACAAGAGGCTCATTGGACTTGCCTGTAAAATAGGTCCATGCGAACTTTGTATTACCGAGATTTCTCTGTGTGGTGAGTTAACTGACAGTCACATCGTGTTTGATTGGCCAACTGCCATTATGATTATCCAATCCCGTTGCCTAAACTTCTCCAAAGTCACAGTCTTGAGCGTTGGCTTCGCGCTGTCGATCAAGCCGGAGGAGTCTATAGCAAACCGATTACACAAAAGGCAGTCAACAAGTCAAGCCTGTAAAGCACGATTGTGTTTGAGGCCGTCTTAAGCGTTACGGTTTTGCCTCTAATGCCTGAAACTTGATTCAGAGTGGCGAATCCAACGTCCACGCTTGAACCATTTTAGGCTAATCCAAATAGCTGATCTCAATAAAAGTGGGCCAATCAAATAAGCCCAAGTATTTACGGGACCAAAAAAAACTTAGTACCTAATATTGAGGTATTATGCACAGCATTTAAAATAATTCTATAGAGAAAGTCATGGTACAAACCTGTGGGTTTTTCAAGACCTAAATCAATAGTTTTAATAATAATGCTTTCGTAACATTATTCTGGCTACATAGGAAAAAATTGTACATAGCAGAAATCTAATGTACTATGAGGGACCCAATGGACCCAAATCAATGCTACCAATAGAAATGTTGTCCTAGCATTGGAAGGTTAATTTCATAAAAGAAATCTGAGGTACCTGAAGGGTCCACAGGTCCCAATATGACGCGATAGATGGCGGTGGTGGTTCCAGCCTCAGATTCAGCAGACATGCGGTAGAGGTACCGGGCCCCCGACTGTACCCCGCAGAGCCCGATGTCGGTGGTGTCCCTTGTGATGGGGGACCCGATGATCTGCCACTCGCGGTACTGGCTGTCCTCCTGCTGCTGCTCCACCTATGAAATGCCACAGGTAAAAATATGTATATGGGGCCGGATCCAAAAGAGGGGGCGTGAGGAGCGAACGCCCCCCCCCATTTTAATACTGTGTTCGAAATTGCATTTAAATCGCAATTCGGCGCTTTCAAATGTCGCACCTGAAAACTCAACGTCCTATACAGTCTATTACTCCTAAGTCAGCCGTGCGCCGAAGGATATTAAAAATCAAGCTGCTATCTTCAATAAAGCACACCGAGCCTAAACATTAACGTTAACTTATATTTAAACCTTGAAGTAATCACCGAGGAGGAGGAGGGAGCGCTACAGACCAGCCTTTCACTCATAAGTGAAGCTAACTTCGCTACCAAGGCAGGCAGCTATCGAGGTATAAAAACAACGTATAACATAGGAAGTAATTCACATTTACTGCTCCAGAAAAGGAACCGGTGGCAGATTTGCTTTCTAAATTGAATGACATAAAGTTCAACCCTTCAGGCTACTAATGAG
>LQNS02276924.1:11633935-11653110 GCA_001587735.2 Parhyale hawaiensis | reverse complement strand
CGAACTGAATAAAGCTCGAATTTCCTTCTATCTTTTAATGATGAAGAGCGTGACACAAAAGGTAGGTACGTAGGTAGGTAGGTAGGTACTAGCGTATTAATATATAGATGTAACTATATTCGAGAGGCTTTAAATCAAGCTATATTATTTTAACAAATCGCTACTAATTAGCGCTGTATTTCTTATGTCCTCATGGCTCAAATTAGGAACTTTTACTGAATTTCTAATTTGCAAGTCGTGTAAAATAGGTACTGGATATTAGCAGAGGTTTGGGGGCCGCTTACGGTTCTGCAATAAGAATAAAAAAAAAACTCAGGACCGGATTTTATTGTGGCCCGGAAGCCTTTATTTATTTCTGCGACTAGCCGTAATGGCCGCAGGTGCCCACCTCAGGATATTAGAAAATTTTTGTGTTGTTCAAAGTTTACATCCTTGGGCCGAGTGGATCTCTTTGGCTATATTAAAATTGTATCTAAATTATGGCTACTTTAGCAAGTTCTTAGTTTTCCTCTGCGGTTCAGCACTAAATTGAAAAGAAAAAACAAGGGACATGTGCCATGGCAAGCAAAACGAGAAAGAAGAGGAAGAATAGAACCAAGACTGTTAGAGTAGGAAAAAGAAAGAAACTACACTGGACACTGAAAATGATTTTCCAGAGGCCCAAATAACGTTGATACAACAACCTGCGGTGTCATCCTGGGACCGTGACTTCTAATGGCACGGGATGGATGTCCAGAACTCTTTTGTGTATGGCTCATAGTATGTTGACAGAAACAAAAAAAAAAAAACGAAGGAAGAGGTGGGGATGATATCCTCCTTTTTTTGTGAGTGTTCCTCTGTATTATAAAAGTATCGAACTGGGTTTTTCATGTATGGTTCCTTATCAGCAAACTGCGCTTAAAAAATGGATTTTTTTTTAAACAGATCATCCGCTGAAACTTCGAAAAGATGAAAAAATTCTTAAAAAGTTTTTGCCGCAACCACAAGAGAAGTTACTAACCTTCTTCCCATGTCGTGAAGGTTATTGTGTCAGATGGTTCAGACGTGCCCAGCTGGTTATGTGCCAGCAGACGCAGCTGGTATCGCGTGGCTGGTAGTAAGTCTCCCAGCTGGAACTCCTCGATACCAGCTGTGGTGGTGCTCGTACCAGCTGGATCTGCACTCACGTTTGTCCATAGACGCTGACCAGCTGCCCAAAGTCAGGTGGTGTAAAGTCAAGTAATGCAAGATCAGGTGCCGCACAGGCAGGTGGACAAGGTCAGGTGGTCAAAGTCAGATGGTGCAAGGCCGAGTGGTGCAAAGCCAGGTGGTGATGGTGCAAGCTAGGTCAGGTGGCACAGGGTCGGATCGATGACACAAGTCAGGTGGTCCAAGGTCGAGTTTTTGGATCTGGTGCTGAAAAGTTCGTAGTATTGGGTAAGACCAGGGCTAGTATCTGGAGACACCAGCGTCAATGTCTTATTTCTCAAAACTCCCTTGCTATTTTCCTTTTTTGCCGGAAAACATTCTGTCAGCGCACTCAGTGTGAGTACCAGAAGTCGTGCTGAGTTAGGTCTAGCATCTTAAGTCAAATCAGTGGGGAGTTTTTGCAATGAGTAACGAAGTATTTTTGCTGAACCCTTAAATGTTCCCTAGCGATCGTTGTTAGTTTCCGAACGCTCAGCTTTCCTACTAGAAACCGAAGTCTTAAATAAATCTTACAGGGATAATCCAAAGACTACTTCAGAGAGTATATCTTAGGGTAGTCCTATTTACACTAGTTTAGGATATGTTATTTTGTCACAAGGCTTCTTTGTACTTTTAACTTTTATCGGAAAAAGGCCAGTGGATGTTGGGACCTTCGGTCTTCTTTATTCCTGTGGCCAGCAGCGGCTGATTATTTTTGACGGCTTCACCCTCGCTGGTACGGAAGTTTGGAGCCTCTCTGTCAGACACGCAGTTCTTGCCGTGGTTGGCTAGCTGAGCCGGCACTATTCTGCTGCTGCGGGGCTATTGACCCTAATCAAAATTAGACTTGGTCGTTAGGGCTCAGTTGTCACACGAGCCTTCGGTCCCTGACGCCATGGTTCGTACAGTCTGTGGTGATCACAGCCCTGCACACCTCTAGTGCCAGCTGGTAAAAATCTGCAGCACGAACAAGTGCATGTGGATTTACTACTTTAGGTGTGTTGTCACGTTGACTTAACCTTTATCTTACTAGGCTGTGCTCACCTGCATATTGTACAGTGACTGGTGCGGGCTGCAGCTGGTGCCATCTGACGGTTACTGCCCTGCTGGTCAGGGGCACGACAGACACCTTCGTCGGAGGGCGCGGTGGTTCTGTGTGAGAGACTCATTGTTATTGAAAGTTATTTTGAGGGCAAGAAGCGAAAACGTTGCGTACAACACAGTTAAAAAAAGTAGAGCAATGAGTGGTCGGAAAAGAACTTATATGGAAAGCGGTTGCGCTAAAACTATCTGTGGTCCTAACCAAATATACAGTATGACTCGTATAGAATTCAAAGAGCCACTGGGATTGGGAAGCAATATTTACCTCCGCCAAGGAGGTTATGTTTTCGTCGTGTTTGTCTCTCTGTCTGTTTGTCTTTTAGGCTGTTTGTCTGTCTGTCTGTCTGTCACCAAGATAACTCAAAAAGTTATGAACCGATTTGGATGAAATTTACAGGGATTGTTAGGTATGTTAGGAGGAACAGATGATTAACTTTTGGTGAAAATATGTTCATTCGTTTGTTTGTTTGTCTCGTCATTTTTCTTGATGCCATAACTCAAAAAGTTATGAATGGATTTTGATGAAATTGACATGAGTTGTTAGGTATATAACAAAGAGTAGATGACCAAATTTTGGGAATGGTCCGTTGGTTCGTTCGTTTGTCACTGTTTATAATTTTATGCTTGTTAGCCCAATAACTCAAAAAATAATGAATGGATCTTTATAAAATTTATAGGAATTGTTAGTAATGATAAACGACATAAATGATCAAATTTTGGTGCAGATCGGTTAGTTCGTTTGTATGTTTGACTCATATTTGTCATAACGTTTGTTAACAGTATAACTCAAAAAGTTANAAGCTGTTATTAATATAAAAAGGCACAAATGATTAGATTTTGGAGTTTATGCAAAGAAAATTATGGTTTCAGAGCCAATTTGAATTTTGCTACCGTTGGCTCACTTGGCGGAGGTATGCGCTCTCAGAGTGCTCTAGTTCACTATGTAATTGCACTGATAGCGCACGTATATTCTTGTGCAGAGCAGCATTTGCAATAGTCCTCTATTCTTCATTTAAACCTTGATATGTACAATGCACTGACAACAAGCAGGGCTTATTGAACAATAGTGCACTGTATCAGTGAGACTACTGCATAATTTAATTTCACTGTAGAATGTATGATACATTTAGTGAAGCCTTATCAAGAACAATTGTGCCCTTTTTGATACTGTGCGGTGTGCGAAACTCAACTCAAATTATTGTGGAAGTGACAGAAAAATCGTCATTACTCTCGACATTTTAGCTACTAACCTTTTAGTTCTAGTAAGAGTCTATAGTATATTTCTTCTTATCCTTCTGTTAGTTAGTTACTTAGTTCGTTAGGTAATACGACTGTGACGCTTTCAACAGTATAAGATAGGGGAAAAATTAGGATATACGTGAAGAATTCTTGATACGACCGGGAAGGGATCAATAATAGTAGGAGCCAAGTTCAAATTTAAGCTGCTATAGTTTGCAGGTCTCCGGCAGAAGATTCATTCGCCGGACTTGGAAAAAAATTTTTCACCCTTCGTATGCATGATACGGTCCGAGGGCACCACAATTGAGGAACAGTTCTTTTGTTCTGTGGAATTTCTACAGAATCCCTCAGTATTAGATGGGTAAAATTAGGATGAGATGGGTCTAAGATATCACTGAAGGACATTGCTTTTGTTCGGTGAAATTTCCACCGCTTCCAGTTAGTAATAATGCTAATACGGTTCAGAAAAATGGACACTCAGCATTAACCCTTAAGTGAGCTAGTGAAAGTATGGAAGACTTACGTCCGTTATGCTATTTCTGCCAAGGCGTTTTTCAGATGATCGCTAAAGGGCTAATGGATTGAACAAAGGGAGATTATCGACTTGGCTTACAACGGTACAACGGCGGCCGTTTTGACGCTGAATGTTAGAGACGTTAGAGTTAGACGAGATAGCCCATCATAGGGTTAGATTAGGTTCGTATAGGAACAAGAAGTGGTTAGGGAAGCGCAGACTAGGTTCTGGTAGGAACCACCGCTAAGCCCATAGCCAGAACCATCGCCGATGTAGTTCGTTAGGTGCCCTCACCTAGCACCAGCAGCCGGTAGGTGGTGGTGTCAGCGGCGTGGTCATTAGCAGCAGTGCAGGTGTAATGGCCAGCGTCAGCAGCACCCACGTCCCTGATGGTCAGTACCGAGACCGCCTTATCAGCTCCTTCTGCATTTTCTTCACTGTAAATTCTGTTACAACAACAAAAAATGTAAGTTTTATATTTTCTACCTGGTATATTGGCTCAGCATTTTCTTCGCTGCAAATTCCTCAGTACACCCAAACATGCCAGTACATATTACCTTTTCTGCCTGGTAAACACCCTCAGTATTTTCTTTGCTGTCAATTTTACAACTCGCCGAAAAACTGTCAGTTTCATTTGTTTTACTCTAAGAAAATATATTCTTCTTTTTCTAAGTAAATATTTGCATGTTCATGTTTTTCTTGCTTCTGGTTGCCTATGCTTTTACTATTGCATCTAATGCCTGAGTCATAACACACTTGTAATCGCACACTCGATTTATGAGCTAACGTCATCCCGATACACCGAGAAAGCTGGCAGCACAGATACGGGAGCATGACCGACGTGCAAGCTCAACGTAGACTCAAAAGATGACCATACGATTGTATAGAGAAGCCCCGGCATTACGTGTACCTGCTAATTCTTACATGTTTCTTATATCTAACATTTTTACAATTTCATTTCTGGTACATTTTTTAGCAGCAGGAGCCGTTGAGTTCCCGGCCAGGCAGCAGAAATCTTATTGCACTGGAATGCGGCGTCAGCATTTCTGCCATTCTAAGTCCACAGCAAAAGCATTGATGTAACCTGCAATGGGGATTATCGGGGGAGGGGTAGTCGTCACGCATATCTTTCGTCTTTGATGTGATAGCTCAGACAATTTTTTTGAGGGCAGCCGTGCACTCCTCTGGGCCGTGGCGGCGGGAAATAACCTGCAGCACGAACCAGTGCACGTGGCTTCCAAGTTGGGGTGTGCGGTAAAGGCGATTTTACGTATAGTTTGCGTGCTTATCCTTTTTCACTTACTGTACATTAACTCACCCGCATTTTTTGCATCAATATTGTGGTTCACAGATCCGTTTCTGTCTCTTGTTCGGTGGAGCAGCAAATTTTGAGGGTAAAATAGTAAAAGGTAAGTTGTCACCTCCTTTTTATTACTGTTAGTTGTTTATAGATATCTTTACGTTAATTATAACATACCACCCTAGATTTACGTTAAAAGTGTGGGAATTAACGTCAAATTCTGCTTTATAGGATGTGTTGTAGAACGCTTGTATGGATTAATTCACGTTAAGACTAAAATTTAGCAGTCCTCGTGGCACACGGGAACATCTGCCTCTCACCTGTCAGTAACGAAGAGAGGCCTGCCAGCAGAAGCCCAGCTGAGGGTGACAGGTGGGTCACCCGTAGCTTCACAACGCAGGTGAGTGGTCTGGCCAGCTGGTGCGGTCACAGGCCCACCAACTGACGTCACTTGCGCACCAGCTGCAATGTTTGCATATTCTTTTCACCAAAAAATTTTGAAAATGACGCTAAAAAGAAAACAACATTCGGTAGAATACGTTCAATTAGAAAGCGCACAATCTGGCATCATATACACCATTGATTAAAATGAAAAAAGTTCCAACCATTACACGTTCAATTGGATGAAGTACACCAGCTGATACATGTGTAGTGTCAACTAGTTAAAAAAAAATTGCCAATATGGGTTCAATAGTGAGGAAGGACTAAGAGCATAGGTGCTGTAACCTTCTTAAAAATTCAGTTTCTTCATTCGGAGAAAATAGATAGGAAACAACATTCTTAAACATATATTTCAATTAACACAGTATTTTTTTTGCTGTAAATCAACTATTGTATACGGTGATGTGTGCTCGCGTGCACCTAACTAAATTTGCCAGAAGTGAAACTCAGGATGACTGAAGGGACAAAAGAAGCTGCCCCCATTTCATGACAAGTTGATTTTTGCTCTCGACAAATCGAGTTTAACGGTCGACAATGAAGTTTGCTTTTGACAAATAGCTTCACAAATGATACACTGAATTTCATTTCTGGGAAATTGAAACTCACGAATAACAAATTGTGTTTCACTGTGACTAATAAAGTTTCACAACTGACGATATGAATTTCACTTCTGACCAAATGAACTTCACAAATGATAAATTGAACTACGCTTTTGACTAATAAGTTTCACGATGTAATATGCATTCCTCTTTTGATAGCCTGAGTTTCGTTTTGACAAAAAGAATTTTGACTTTGACAAGTCTAATTACACAAATGACAAACTGAATTTCATTAGCGTCAAATTCACGGTGATAGGGTATAGTTTTAAAAAGAAAATAACGGCTTACCGAGCACAGTTAGCCGGAAGTGCTTGGACAAGACCTGTCCCACGCCGTTGCTAGCCTGGCACAAAAACCAGCCTTGGTGCCGTTTCTCCAGCTGTCCCAGGTACAGCGTACCATTGCTAGCGACCACAGGGTACCCGCCACTCCTACCCGTAGAATGAAGTACCCCGGTGTCACCTAAGCCAGGGTATCCAGCCAGGTGGTTGTTGCCCATAGCCAGGGGTTGAAAATTCTTCGGTTCAAGTCCTGGAATATGAGGATTTAAGCCTTGTACTCTCAGAGTAAGTATAAGGGGAGACGACAAGCCCTCGGCAGTAGGGCCAAAAATGGGTTCGCGGTGGCTTTCTCATGGCAGCCTTCTGCTGCGGCGTCCTGATGAGCTCTGTTCTCGAAGTCACTTTAAACATAAGAGACTCAATGGCATGGTCTACGCCCGATCAGCAGCCATTTGGACAAGAGCGAGTGGGTTGGCGGCACCTGCTTGCAAACAGTTATCGTTCAGGAATCAGAAAGGGATGAATATTTATGGAGCGTCGTAACCTGGATACCAAGGGTCATTTACCTCCACTTCACCAGAAAAATAAATATCTGAAAATTTTCTCGCGTGGACGGTATTTGCAGCTAATGCAAATGAAGAAGAGCACGAGTCTATTACTTTATCGCTAAAAGAATTTCAACATGTATCTACGCCACCCATTCCAGCCAGCCAGCGTGCCTGGCAGCCAGCCCGCGTGCCAGCCAGCTTGTACCATGAAGTGGCCGCAGGCTGCCATGCAATATTTCGGTTACGTCGTTTCCTCCTATACTTACTCCGAGCTTGTACTGAAGAGAGTTTTAGAACTGTTTTCTGACATGGTGGCTGCTTGTATCAGAGATACGAAACGCATTGAATAGCTACAAATACGCGAAATGGTATAGCTTTTCATAACTGATCTTGCGCAGGACTTTTTTAAGCATCAAAATCTTACCGTCAACACGAATATTAAGATACACCGCTATATAATAAGACACAGTAAGTTCGTTGGTTGTTTGATAGGTTGGTTCGATAGCCTCTTCGTCCTGACGTGAAGGATTAGATAGGAGAAAATATATCTAATGAACAGCAAGCCAGCAGTTGCCTTGCCAGATTTTTGAAATCTCAGAAGTGCAGACGTGTGAAGTTACCCTAAGTGGTGTCAGAGACACTAATGTGAGTTTCCTCGCCAAAACAAGTAGTTTTATCTAGTAGTTGCGGAAATTGAATAGAAGCGCAACGAAAGACAATGAAAATATATCGCTGATACCAGACCCACGAGAAGAGTGGAAGAAACGGTGGTATGGCAGGAGTAATTTTTTTTTTTGCCGTCATTTACTGACAGTACAAATCATCATTGCACTCGCACGCACACACGCATGTATATATAATATAAATACAAAGATGAATATTATATTTACTCATCTTGCGCTCCCTTTGAGGAACGAAATAAGAAGATTAGCTGGCTCTTACTTAAATCCTTTCCAACAAACCATGATAGAGTTGTACGCAAATGTTAGAGCGCATCCGCAATACCAGACAATATTAATACCTCAGATTGATATTGCAGAAACTATATTGCAACGCTGTGTTCGCAGCGACATGCGTTTGTATCAGACGTTCGAAGTTAACTTATGTATTAATGACTTAGACTTACCTTGGGCTTTCATCCAAGTTATGGTTGGGGGCGGCACCCCCCGTGCCTGACAGTGTAGGGGGAGTAACTCTCCCACCTGGCCTCTCACCCCCATGGGCTCCAACACCCACCGGGGTGATACCTGTTGGGGTGGGAATGGGATCAAAAAGTTAAACTATTTACTAAGGAAAAAATGTGATATGAAAGCATAAAATTATAAGAATGAAATGAAAAGAGTAAATAATGTGGTAAATTCAACGAGAAAAGTAAAAAGAGACGGCAAAAGAAAAGAAGAATGAAGCGGCGGAGTGCAAAAAGTAGTACAGTACGGGGTAAAGAAGTTCAATGGCAGAAGTAGAGTGAAGAAGCAAAGCAAAAAAGTAACATGAAAGAGTAAAATGAAAGAACAAAGAGAGGATATGAAGTGAATGGATTAAGTTGAAAAGGTATAATGCAGGATTATACTAAGTGTAATCGATAGCACGTAGGCAAGGAACGGTTTAGAAACCTTCACGATATATCAGCTTGGTGTTATAGTCCAGGCTCTAGGGGGGGGGGGTGTCCGTGTACATTTCTCTTTCACGGCTCTACCATGTATTTTCTTATTCCATATGATGAGGACATTATCCATATGATGAGGACATTATCCATATGATGAGGACATTATTCATATGATGAGGACATTATTCATATGATGAGGACATTATCCATATGATGAGGACATTATTCATATGATGAGGACATTATCCATATGATGAGGACATTATCCATATGATGAGGACATTATCCATATGATGAGGACATTATTCATATGATGAGGACATTGAAAAAATTGGGTAGAACTTTCGCAACTGGTACATTTGGGGGGGGGCATGGGGGCACATAATTAGCAATTGTTGTCTGATTGTTTTGAAACTTGCTCAGAATATGTATTTAAAAAAACACACACATTTTGTTCAAACAAGTTTTTCGATTTAGGCCTTAGTTTTTGAGATAATAGGATTTATATATAAATATATATGTATATTTTACAAATTTGAAACGAATAGAACTCAAAGAGGTTTCATGCTAGAATAAAAACAACGACAGTTTTGGAATCCTTGAAACATTCTCAACAAAATCATAGAGCTGGACTCTCTATTTTTGCCCTCATAATTTCTATTTATCACAGTTGGATTCTCCATTTCTATTTCATTGAGATCGCTAACTAAAATATAGGGAAAAACAATTAAAGGATTCGGTTTTGAGGCGAGATAAAAAAATATTATGAGGGAAAAAATAGAAAATCCGGCTTTATAGTTTTGTTAAGAATCTCTCAAGGATTCCAAAACTGTCATTGTTTTTTATTCTAGCATGAAAACCCATTGAGTTCTAGTCGTTTGAAATTTCCAGCAGCTAAAGGCTATGAGAAGAATGGATACGATACAACTAAATTTTACATTGCGCGATCGCGTTGCGCAAACGATCGATCGATCGTTCAAACGCCTAGCCTAACCTAATCGATGTTTTTCTTCAACTTCCCCTATTTCTGAGTATATCGGGTAGGTTAGGGGAGGCAAGGCCTGTTTTTTTTTTTATTTTAAAATTTCGGGCACCGTCCATTTTAGTCAATGGTGAGATGGGGTTAGGTTAGATTAGGCTAGGTTAGGTTGGGTTAGGTTAGGTTAGGCGCTTGAACGATCGATCGATCGCGCACAACATATATACACATGCATAGTAAGAGCTTTTATTTGTTACCTCGACAATGTAACACATGCATATTTATATATAACCTCATTATCTCAAAAATGAAGGCCTAAATCGAAAAGTTGTATGAAGAAAATGCTTTTCTTTTAAAAAAATACATCTTCTGAGTAAGTTTTAGAACAATTAAAACATAATTGACGATTTTGTGTCCCCCCATGCCCCCCAAAATGTACCAGTTGCGAAAGTTCTACCCGATTTTCAATGTCCTCATCATGTGGAATAAGAAAATACATGGTAGAGCCGTGAAAGAGAAATGTACACAGACACCCCCCCTAGAGCCTTGACTATTATGTCTGCTCGAAATTTAAGGAGGGAAATCTATGTGCTCAACAGACCGTGGCCAGCATTTCTGTTACTCATAGTCTACCGGTAGGAAGGGGGTACTGACCCTACGTTCGGGAGGGGCACATTTCTCACATGAGCCTTCCGTTAATGTCGCTATCGCCGTTAATCTGTTTTCGACTGCAGCCGTACACTCTTCTGAATCGTAGAGGGGATATGTCCACAGCACGCAACAGTGCATGGAGAGTTTCCTACTCGAGTTGTATGGATGAGGCGATAAAACTTGCATATCGACAATTATGAGCTGCAATTTTTTTATGTCAATATAATATCCTTTTGAAGAAGCAACACCGTCAAATATAGTAATGCACAATTTCTTGGGTGTTTGCTTGCTTGGTTGGATGGTTGCTATCAGTGGTACATTGGATTAATGCACTTGTGCGCCGTCAAAAGGGCAGTTGTCTGACCAAATTGAAAATTAAAGCACCAAAGATGTCTGACTTCCCAAGTACTGGTAGCATGGATTACGAATTTTATTCCCTTCTCAAGGCTAAGATGCATTTGTTCTTAGCTCCTCAGGACCAAGTTGAATAATAGATAAGAGAAAAAATATTTTTCATAGAGTAACTACTAAGACGGGCAGAGGAAATGAGAATTTCGTTGAAGTAATTTTTTTTGCCGTCATCTCTTAACGGCACGAGCCACTAGTAACCCAAGGCCAAAGGGCAGGACGAATATGACAACACCCGGGCTGTACTTCTGATTTTGAAACCCGTGTTTTGCTGATTGACTCTCGTAGCGGTCAATTTACACATTTTTTGTCAGAGAAAATCTTGTCCATACAACGAAACAATAAAATTGACTTCAGTAAAGTAAGCTATGAGAAAGTATAGTTAATAGCAGCAGTTCTTCATAGAAAATCCAACAGATCGCGACATTTTTACAGTTTGGGAATTTCCGAATACAATGAGGGCAACTAGACCCCCACGTTCCCTTAGCCACTCAGGGGGTTGAAGTAGTAAAACAGCTTCTGGAGCTGCCAAATTCTGCAGGGGGAGATATTTTCCTTTTTAAACCAGTTAATTCTTGAGCAATACAGGCTGTTACTTTATTAAGAAGAGAAGCTAGAAAAAAAGGCAATGCTTCTTTATGGACACTGCGGGACTTGCATGCGTAACGAACACGTTAAGAACCACAACACTATGTCATTTCCAGGTCCTTTTTTCAAAAGTAAGGCTGCAGTTTGTTTTCTACAAAACATTAATTTTTCGAAAGCAAATTTCATTTTGTCATTATTTGTGGGAAGTGGCTTGTACTAAATTGAACTTCACTTATGACAACTAAGTTTTCGAAATAATAAATTTAGTTCAGAATTGATAAACTGACTGTATAAATGACACATTGACTGATGAAAAGAAAAACTGAGTTTCGAAATAAATTGCATTTTCCTTGTTGCAAATTGCCCTGGAATTGACGCAGCAAAAAATAATATATATATATATATGTATGCCCAATATCCGTACCTTGACTTTCAGAGCGGCGGTTTGGTTGGCGGTGCCGGCGGCGTTGGAAACAACGCACGTATAACTTCCGGAGTGTCGCTCCGCCAGCTTCTCGAAAACCAAAACCTGAAGAAAATAACCAAGCTTCTGAGAACTTCGACACACGTTAATTCAAGACTTCTGACTGCTATCACCAAGTGCACCGCATTGGAGCAATGAAGTTGGTCTTCATTTAATGTTGATTGGTTACTTGACACGTGACATTGTGTTGTTACAGCTGCTAGGCTGGCTGTTGAAGTGGAAAAGAATTAGACGAGTTCATGCTGGTCGGTAAGTTGCAAGGAAGACCAATAGTAATTTAAGCTTTCATATGCTGTAAACCCTCAAGCCAGGAAGATCATTGCCGTCCCCGGGGGTACAGAATGCGGACACACTCCACACTGTCACCTAGTCAGCATCGCTTCCGCTTCACTGCAGTACGCTGTAATCATACGGGTTGTTTTATGCGTAACTTTCTTTATAAATAAGTTGAAATAATGACAGCTTGGAATTAATTGCAGAGCACTACTGTAATTCCAAATTTTGAATTAGAGATAAATATTGAACTTTTCGGCAATGATTAATATACCGGCTAAAAATATCGTTAAAATTTTCCCGTACGGATGACTGCTGTAATTCTTCGTAATAGCAATCTTTTTAATGGCTGACTTTAAAAAACTTTTCTAGGACTAACGCAATGGAAGTAGCCATATAAATATGATAACTTCCCTTTTAAAGAATAAAACTTGGTCAGAAATATGTAATCCGAATTAGTATTTACACGAATAATTTCGGCAATTTCAGACAAAAGCTCCCACTGGTCAAGCATATTATCCAAATTTTCACTTACGGATGATTGCTGCAGTTTTAGACAAATAATACAATTGGTAGGAATATATTCCAAATTTTCACACTTACTGACGAGAAGTCACTAATCTGCTTGACGCTCCTGTGCTGGTCGTGCTGAAGGTGATGACCGTCTTTGAGCCAAGAGACAGTGAGGGGTTCGTCCCCAGAGATGACCATGCAGTTGAGCTGACTCCTCAGCCCTTCTTCTTGTGCGCTCAGGAAGGAGAAGTGACCGATCTTGGGAGGTTCTGAAGAGCACGGCGAGTTGTGTGTGTGTAATTAGCTTTTTATAACACGGCTCCTAATAATGTTTTGGAGAATAGGTGGGAATAATTGATAATAATTGGCAAACGAGGTGATGAATTTTTGTCGAGGAAATTTATAATAAAGAGCAGGATATAACGGGAACTTGCATTGCGCGTGAAAAAGTTTTATAATATGACTCTGATTATTGTTTTGGAAACTATTTACAAACTTGAGGACTCTGAGAGTGCATATTTTCGCCAAGTTAGGGAACGGTAACGAAAAGTTTAAATTAGCTCTGAAACTATTATTTATTTCCTTTGCATCAACACCAAAGTCTAAGCATTTGTGCCTTTTAACAGTAATAACAGCGTCTGTAATTTTCTTGAGGATCCGTTCCTAACTTTCTGAGTTATGTTGCTAACAAAATTATTACAAACACTAGTCAAACACACAAGCGGACCCACCGATCATCACCTAAATTTGATCCTTAATATCTCTTAGCAATTCCAATAATTCCCGTAAATTTTATAAAGATCTGTTCATAACTTTTTGAGTTGCTTTACTAACAAATATAAAATTAAACAAAAGGAAGATCAAACAAACAAATAAACAAACAAACAAACAAATGGACAAGCAGATAATCACAAAAAATTTGATCATTTACTCTTCGTATAATACCTAACAGCTTATCTACATGCCATAAAATTCGTCCATAACTTTCTGAGTTATGGCACTAAAAAAATGAGGCCGTCAAACAAACAGTTGAGCGGAGCTTCACCAAAACGTAATGATCTGTTACTCCTAACCCGCCTAACAATCCCCGCAAAGATCACTGCTAGGGAAGTGAACTAACCAGCAATGGGGACGTATGTTGGACGTATATGTCGGATGTGGCTTCCGTTTCTAATGCCATGGATCTGACAATCTGTGGTTGACTGAATCTGCAGCAGGTATTAGTGCATGTGAATTGATCAGTTTGTATGTGCGGTCAGATTGACTTTACATTTACGTACAGCAGAATAAATTTAAAAGCTTGCATTCATAATATTAAGCTCCTAATTTTATTTCAAGTTAAATTAGGTACCCCAATTTCTGCTAATGAAGAAAGAAAGAAAAAAAATTAAGTTGTCCCTCCCTTGAGCTATGCTTCCAATCCTATAAATTGAGTTTAATGTCCATATGTGGCGAACGACCTTGTAATTCTTTTGAAGGGGGGGGGGGGGGCGCCGGCGGTTTTTTTTATCGGCACGGCTTCTCGCTTGTTTTAAATAATAATATTAAAAATGAGCCACCGACTTACTTATAACCACAAGACTGACGTCAGCCCTGGCGTGCTGCGCAGCCGTACACGTGTAGAGACCGCTGTCCTCTGACTGGGAGGTCCTGATGAGCAGCGTGTTGTTGTGCAGCTGTACGTACCTGTGGTGGACAGGGACGTGAACCGTGGCCGGACATTGCGTATGGATATTTGGCTACTAGATAGTTCGTCTGTGGTCAGTTGACCAGACAGTTTACCTATGCTCAGTTAGAAAATGGTCAGTTAAGCTAATGGACAGTTAGCCCAATAAAAATTTCACTCATCGAACATCATATTTATGGTAATATATCTACCAAACAATTTGCCAGAGGTATACATGAATGTTTAGACTTTTAATACTATTTAAATTACAAATTTATTGAATAGGGCTGAGAATAACTGGGAAAGTCTTCCGACAAAGACAAGCGATCCAGATATCGACGTAAACTTGTCTGCAGGCCGCTCAGCAAAACCACATAAAATAATAATTACCAATGCACGTTTTTCTGCCGACCAACAGATGCGCTTATGACCAGAGCTTCAGGTTGGAAACAAATGTTCTCTTTTAAATGCGTTACAAACTTTGTAACAATAATTTATACCAGAAGAAGAAGTAAAGGACATGGATAAGTATTATCTCTCCACTATTAGTGCGTCATTTGAAGTAAAACGCTACGTTTCTTGCATCTTTCATTTAATCACATGAAGCAAAATATGCAGGAAAAAAACTCGAGTACAATAAGTATCCAGATCACGTAAGTAATGAAAAATTCTTAAATGAGGTTACGTATCACAAGTCTTTAGGATAAAGTACATTACTTATTAAAGTATTCAGTCCAGTATTTCTAGTTCACGCCTGAAAAAAGATACATGCATAATATTTGGAGTTGATGTATTACTAGTTTTTGTGTGACAGTAACCCATTTTTCAAAGAAATTTAGTCTACGCATAAATTGGCTGTTTATGCGAAAACACGTCATCACTCAAAACTGAAAATCGACGGATAATTAGTTTTTTTTATAAGATAAAGGTATTTTCCTACAATTCAGAGTCTATCTATGATTAGTTTTTACAAATGAACGTGTTATTTTCGTAGAATTTGGAGTCTACGTATAACTTTATGTACTAATGAAAACACGTTGTGTCCTGAACTGTGGACTCTATATGACTATCCAGTTTCCGTCCTCTATATAACTTACCTAAAAGGAAATCAAACTAATCTATCAAAATAATAAATATAACGTCGATCGTGATGGAATTTGGTTGTCCCGAAACGTTAAACTTTAGTTGTTAGTCGACGTTATACTTACCTAAAACATGAAGTTTAGGTATGACGAGTTTCTGGGGCAGGTTGCTTACCTAACGCCAGGGGTGACACGGACATTATCTCTGCTCCAAGAGATTACAGGCGGAGGATATCCACCAATAGGGCACACCAACATGGCGTCTCTGCCCTCCACCACCGTCACTTTACCTTCACTTCTCCGCCACCGCCTCATTCTCCTGGCTATGGAAGAGATTCACATAAATTTATAATAAATTATGCGTTTATTTTATAGAACATGACCTTAAGGTTACTTAATGACCCTGAGGCAGGTAAATTTTCAATTATGCACATAGGGGTTATTCTTTTTCTTTTAGTATTGCATTTCTAATTTATCACAAGGTAATTCTGACAAATACAACTGGAAGTTAAAAAGTAATTTAAATTTTAGTTGTATTCTCCGTAGAGTTCTCCCGTCCCATTTGGTGTCTTTTCTACTAACCTTACCAATGGAGATTTACTGTACTCTCTTCACATAGTGTATAGATTTTTCTGAGCTACTTAAAAACAATGGCAGCTAAAGGTTATGAGCAGAATGGATACGATACAACTAAATTCCACATTGATTCGTAATGGGAGATTTGACTTCTAAACCACACTGTATACTTACTGACGGTTGTAGAGCGAGGGGTCCGTCCGAGCTTCTCTTGACGCCTCGGCAATCCATTGAGTTGCATCTTTTTCTGGCGCATTTTCTTCAGGTGCCAGAGATTCTTTAGCGGATGATTTAAGGTGAATTGAACTTTCCGCTCAGAGAAGGACTGCACTTGTTGTTCAGACAAGGACTGCCTCTTTTGTTCAGGCAAAGACTGCATCTGTTGTTCAGAGAAGGACTGCCTCTTTTGTTCAGACAAAGACTGCCTCTGTTGTTCAGACAAGGACTGCCTCTTTTGTTCAGACAAAGACTGCCTCTGTTGTTCAGACAAGGACTGCCTCTTTTGTTCAGACAAAGACTGCATCCGTTGTTCAGACAAGGACTGCCTCTTTTCTTCAGACAAAGACAGCATCTGTCGCTCAGGCAAGGCCTGCATTTGCCGTTCAGGCACTTGCACTTGCATTTGTTGCGTAGCTGCGATGTTGTGCTGCATCAACGGTTCTAACGGTTGCTGATGTTGCAGATGCACAGGTTTTTGCACTTGGCGGGGCAACAGCTTTTTCTGACGGAAGTGATGCAAAGGAAAAGACTTCCTGAGGAGCTTATTCCTTCTCCGGGGAAGAAGCAAAACCGATTTAGTTCGTTTTGCAGAAATTCTTTTCGCATTCGCTGCATTTTCTATTCTACTATAACCAAGCCTTTCATTTTTACGTTTCCTGGACTCAAAATAGGCTTTATGCATTATTTTATGAAGGTCTGCGTTGGCAAAGTGCATTCGTTGCATGGCAGGCTTAAAATGTTCACTGTTTTTATTCGTTAACGAAAGGCTTCCGTCTGCGAAGTTGCTGCGGCGCAAATACACAAAGTAAGCCTTGCGAAATTTTGGATACAATTTTCTCTTTCTGATTTTCAATAAAGAAAGATTACAGTTGGTATCATTGATACCGGGTGCAGATCCCCTTTGTTGCAGTGCTGGTAATCCTGGAATATTCCTGGCAGCTGCTGCGCTGTCAGCTACGCCGGAAATTTTACCACGGTTGACAGGAGAGGCGAGGCTGCTGGTAAGAGTGCTGCCAGCAGATGTTATGGCAGTATTGTTATTGGCCGAATAGTTAGTTTTGTGCTCAGCTAGTATGCCGTTATTGACAGCAGATAAGGTGTTACTGACAGTAGACGCGTTATTACACATGGCAGACGCGTTATTACTGGCAGGAGATATGCTAACACTGACAGTAGATTCGTTGTTACTGGCAGGTGAATGCAAGCTGCTGGCAGTTGACACAGTGTTGCCGAATGGATACATTCCAGCTTTGCTGGAAAAGGCATTGAAGTTGCCAACAGCGGAAGTTATTACCCAGGGGTGGAAATAAGGACTATTATAATCAGCAGGTTTATTACTGCTGGAAAAAAGTCCATTACTGCCAGCCCTTGAAGTATTGTTGCCGTACGTTACATTGAAATTGTTAGCAGAAATTATTTCTCTACTGAAAGTAAAATTGTAGCTACTGACAGCAGAAGTATCTTTATCACTAGTAAAATTAGAGTTCCGCATGAAAATGCCGTTGCTGCTGGCAGTAACAATTCTTGGAATGACGTTGTTGTGAGTAGAATTAAATTGAGAAATCGGTGTAGTGGCAGACATGTCACTCCTGACAGTAAATGCGGTAGTGCTGGCAGTGGTGTACCGTTCGTCACCAGCTATGGCAGTGCTGGAAGAAAGACCTGTGTCGGTAACACGTCTGCCTCTCCTGGCAGTAGATATAGTAGTTCGTACAGGAAAGATATTGTGGTCTGGCTTGACAGCAGGCTTGGCAGATTTGACAGTAGTTACATGATCGTCACTCCTGGCAGTGCGTGTGGCAGGGCTGGCAGCAGGGCTGGTGGAAGCCACAAGTTTGCTAATGCTGGCAGCTATGCCAGTAACGGCCCGTTCTTTATTCCTGGCACTGAGTGCACTATCGGCAGCTAAAAAACTGGTAGCCGTGGAAATGCCTTCCTTGCTGGCAGCAGTGACACTTCCTTCATGGCTGGCAGTAGCGCCACGTTCATATTTCCTTGCACTAGCGACGCTTCTATCATACCTGACGGCACTGCCCCCTCCATCACCGCTGGCAGTCGGCCTGGCAGCAGCAAACCTGCCAGCAATGGCAGCAGGCTCGGTCCCGCGTTGCAGCCTGCATGGAAATAAAGCCCCGAAAACAATTATAAATTCATGGCAATGAAAGCTTAAAAATGCAGGATATTCTCGCCACTGCAGACCTTGTGTTGGCACACGCATCAAAAATGAAAGATTTTTGCCGTGCCTACAGATAGTCTGCTGCTGCTGCAGACACTGCAGGCACGTTCCCTAACTGCTGCCGTGCAGTGCGAATATATAACTTAGTAATAAGTAATTATTCGATTATTCGTTACATACCAGCGTCTCTAAAACCAGTGCTGAACTCAACTTGGAGCTTGTAGACTCCTGACGCATTGCGCACCAACCAACATACATAATATATTAATATATATGTATATATATATATATAAAAAAATACTAGGAATCAAGTTAGGACTTGAATGGCGCACCTACAGCTCACCACGGCGACACCATAGCGTCAAGCAGAGACGGCATAAAATTGAAAGTAAAGCAACTTCGGAGATCATAATAAAGTACCTACTTTTCAAAGTATATCAGGAAAAAATTGGTTTAATGTATGATAAAGAAGTCAATAAAGTCGACGGCACAACATCCCGCTTCTGCAATTGGATGATTAGCATCTGCATAGAATATATCTACAAAATATTTTAAAATACTAACTAAACGCGTCGACTAGCAAATAAAATTTAACGTTTCGGGACGGACAAATCCCATCTTCAGAAAAAAGAACTAGAGAATCTATCTAAAATTATTGTTTATTTATTCAATCGTAGTTAGGGGAGCATAGGTGTGGTCGGGAGGAGGTCTAAAAGGCAAATGAGCGGAGCTGCGTGGAGAGGCCGGATGTCAGCTCTTGTACA
>LQNS02276924.1:11616624-11631715 GCA_001587735.2 Parhyale hawaiensis | reverse complement strand
TTAGGAAGTGTAAATCTAGCTTTGATTTTGCGAGTTTCTTAGAGAACTTTTCATATTTTCTGAAAGTTGATACACCAGATTGCCCATATCTGTTGAATATGGTGGTGGCTATTGGTTTACTGACTAGGAACCTGATTTTCAAGAGGAATAGGTATATGAGGCTAATGATTAGCATGCTTGTGATTAACGGAAGCAGATAGGAGGGTGGTTCAACGCCAAACTGCGTGTCTGATGAAAAAGTGTATCTATAGGGAAACATATTCAAGTGAATAAACACTTGTTATTGGGTCACTGTTTTGGTGCATTTTTTTGGTTACAAATCTCTTCTTCTTTTCTTCTACAGATGTCTAAATGATTTTCACATGTTGATAATAGCTCATAGAGGACCGCTGGGCAAGCCCCAGCTGCTATCTGCCAGCTATCTAATCTTATCTATTTCAACGTGACCTTGTAAACTGAAAGAAGAACATCGCTTCCAGTGAGAGAGAAATAAAGAAAGGAAGGAAGAAAGAATGAAAGAAAAGCAAGAAAGAAATGTTTTATGTTTCTTTAAAGTCGTTAAAAAACATGAGCGGTTGCAGTCATCAAATAGAGCCTTAAAGTTCGATAACAATATAAGTTTTTTCAGCACAAGTCAGTCCGAAACCGATGTGTACAGGTTTGCGTGTTTTACTTATACTCTATGTGGTAAAGATAAAGGTTAAGTTAACCTTACTGTACACCCCAATCATAAATCCAAATGCACTGGTTCGTACTATAGATAGATTATTGCTGGCCCCAGAAGAGTGCACGAATGCAGCCCACCACAAATCGTCCAAGTTATGGCGTCAGAGACGGAAGGTTCAGGCGACAACCACGACCAATTCCTATATCCGGTTGGGGTCAGTACCTCAGCAATAGCCGACTCAATAAGCCAAGCCCCCGCAGCACGAATTTATCTGTCTGGCAGAGTGGTGCGGTCTCTAGTCCTGGCATTTACGAGTCTGACACTCCAACATCCTGTTACTACGGGTATAACGGTGTAAAAAAGCCCAAACTGTATTCGCTTTTCTTCGTCACATTATGCCAGATCAGTATTAATTTTTTTAATAGGTGTACAGTATACTACGACTTGGAATGGACCAGGGCGTGTTGAGAGTGGCTAGAGCTGTACCGATGCATAAAGAAGATGATAAAAATGAAGTATAAAATTTTAGACCAATATCCACCGTTACTATTTTTAACATATTTTTGTCAAAAAAGAAATAACTCGTTTGCGCTTCACGCAATTTTTTGAAGCTTATAAAATTCTAACAATTTGCAAAATGGTATCAGAAAGGAAATGAAACACAATTCAGGCCAGCCATTGCGTCGCTTCTGCTCTATTGCCTACCTTTAACCAAGAAAATTTTACTGCTAGTTTATTTTGGGATTTACAGAAGGCATTTGGCACCTTTAATAAAGACATTTTAATTAAAAAATTGCACTACTACGGAGTAAGAGGCTCAATTAATGATCATATGTGAAGGTAATGTTCTATTGGATGCCAAGCCATTGAGGAATAAAAGACGATCAAAATTTTGTAATTTTTAAGAACTTGTAATTGTCGTGATGTATTAAACTTAATTTATTATTATCAACATCATCATCATAGGTGAAAAATTCTTCTCTACGGCCACATTTATAAGTCGCTAAAGTGTACCGGCTTAGCGGTAGATTTGCATCAAATAAGATTAGTTTCAGTATGATCGTTTAAAATATTGAGGCAAAAACGTGAATTGCAATCTTTTGAGCGCCGGGTGGAGATTATGTTTACATTACCGAAAGATGATGGTAAAGTTAACTTGACCGTGCCCTCAATTGGAAAATCCATAAGCACTGGTTTGTGCTGACAATATAGGCCCACTGGCCCCAGAGGAGTAAGTGCCGCTCCAGCCGACCACGGGTCATCGAGAACTATAAGTCCATTTTGACGGAAGGTTCAACGATCCGCGCCCACCCCCTCATCTCTGAGGAAGGTAAGTACCTCCAAGGCCGCTCTGCACGCCAACCACGGTCGAGTCAGCACACCTAGATCTGCAAAGAGCTCGCATGCCTGGGTTGGCCTCGAACATGCGATACAAGTGGTGTGGGCTCAGAACGTTAGCGCGCTTCTACACCGTTAGTGGGTGTGAAGCACCGAAAGATCTATTTGAATGTCAGTCACATTAAAAAATGTTAAACTGTATAGTTAAATGTCAGGAATACATTAGATACGAAAAGTTCTAGGATGATCGTTTGAAAATTTTTAAAAATAGGACGTAAGTTTCAACATTACGAGCAGTACGGACAAAATATTTAAAATTATCCAGCCTGCTGAGTCTTTTGAAGGCCAGTTGCATAAAAAAAAAAAAAAAATAGGAAAACTGCACCAGTTTGGCGTTATGAAATTAAATGTAAACAGTTTTATTATGGCTGCCTGAATAACTGATGAACAATAAATGCGCGTTTCAACATTTTGAGCGCTGCAGAAGCTTGTATTAGAATTAGATTGCCTATTGAGCCTTTTGATGACCAGCTGCATATACAAAAGAGCTAAGCTGCATCAGTTTAGCGTTAGGAATATTAAATGCGAACAGTTTCAGCCTGGCCCCTTGAATATTTGAAGAAGAAACCGAGCTGATGCGCTTGTTTTCAGAAACCGACCTTGTGAACAGCGACAGCTTTGAATAAAAAATGAATTGGAAGCGACTCGTCAGTTTTGTTATTATTGCTGCCACAGCCCGAGTGAGCCGCTCTGCAGCACGGCTCTGCCTCCGGTAATATTTCTTAATAAAATTGCATCAAAGTCGACATTATATGCTCTGCATTTATGCCGGCATTAAAATGTATTTTGATGATCGTAACATGCGTTGATGACATCACTACATGAATATTTTGATGATTACCTAAGCGTTGAGACCGCTATTTAATTTTTGATGATCGTCTTTGTGTCAAAACCGGTATTAGAAGTTTTCGATGATCATAAATGCTTTATAAACCTACATTGGTCATACTTTCATCACGGTCACCATATAGCATCACAATACGCTATCATCGTACTTGCACCACACTACTTGAAGCACAAACTGTCATTACTTTACTTGCATCAGTACCGGCCTACACATATTGTAGGTTGATTATACTTGCATCAAGATCTCTTGTTATTAATATTCTTATTATCAAAAATTTTGCGTTAAGGTCGTCAAATGACGCGCAGCAAAAAACTATATGGATCATTATACATGATGTGAAAACAACTTTAAAAGGTATTCAGGGCTGACATGAACGCTTTGCAACGAACACCATGCCTACACAGATCTGGGTTTAAATTCCCAATTCCAATCGCCTTTTATCCGATGTTATCAGATAACCTTCACTATTTACTCATAGGCAGCTGATATATGCCTATAAATTTCCGATCGGGATAGGCAGCTGATCGGCAGCTGATAATTGCCTATAAATTTCCGATTGGGATAGGCTGCCGATACGCAGCCGATAATTGCCTATAAATTTCCGATTGGGAAAGGCAGCCGATACGCAGCCGATAATTACCTATAAATTTCCGATTGGGATAGGCAGCCGATACACAGCCGATAATTGACTATAAATTTCTGATTGGGAAGCACTATTTGAACAAACACGTTTAGCAGCTAACACTCTCCCATCATACAGGTTTGTGCTTCAGTCGCTGTTAATCAAATTTACGGGCGGCACATGATTCGGGTCTCATGCCTACAGGTCGCGTAGTGGTTGCGAGGATGTATAGTTTCCAGTGTGAGCGTGTGTCTGTCCGTCCACGCTACGTGGGCCACGTGTTGCACTGAACAGCGTTCCCGGTCCATATTTGGTGGCTGGGAGGCCCATTCGTATTAGCAACGTCGTTTCTCCTTAACTTATATTTACTGCTAATGACTAGAGCCCGGATTTCTAGCATTTATTCTATTATTGCTATAACGACTATTAGAAATTTGCATTTATTGCAAAATGCTATTTTGCTATAAACGCTATTTTGACTGGAAAAAGCTAGTCATTATTGTATAAATGACCATAAAAACTAAGCTAAGTACTAAATCTATTGCAATAATATTTGAAAATATGAATAGATAAATTTTTGTTTTGCTGTGACTAAGTTAATATACAGTACCTAAGTATACCATTCTTCAAACTTTCTTTAAATTTGACCCTGTTACAATACGTAGCAAACAAGTTCCTTTGGTGAAATTTAGCATAAAACTGAAGAATGCACCTGCTCTTCCTTCAAATTGTAGGTAACAAAGGATAAAAAATAAAAAATGTTAGTTATGTAGAACCTTGATCTCCAAATATTTTACAATATTGCATTATAGACATGTGCGTACATATATGTATTTCTGAATCCTATTGCAAGTCATTGTTGGACATGGGCTGCTCCCTAAGCATCTACACAGTTACCAGTAGAGCCGGATCTCTAGCATTTATTCGATTATTGCTATTACGGATGTAAATACAAACAAAAATTTTACATATATTGCAGAATATGCTTCTCTACTAAAACGGTATTTTGACCAGACACGAAGTCAAAAATTTGTAATTATGCAATAAATCACTATAAAACATGCACAAAGTAGTACGAATTTGTACCATTAAACATAAAATTATGTAATTATTAAGATACGCTGCATAACTAATTAATATATAACTAAATTTGTCATGTTTCAGCTCTATTTAAATTTCCTATTAAAGAAAACGTAAGGAATTGTACTAGACACTATCATTTTGGTCACGACATCACCAGTTACACAAGTGCTGGCAGTGAACAAATGTACTGATACGACGGGAGGGCAGATTTCGACAGCAATAATAGGCACACTTGAATTAAACGAAGAATCTGACATGTTTCTGGTAAATTAACCTCAATTAGAATGCACTAATAGTACAAGAATATCGCAGTTCATTTACCTGATCTTTATCGTTTTTTTTGGCCAGAATACAATAGGTATAAAAACATATTGTTGCTGGTGACAGACGCTGCACCACAAATTCAGGAAATCACTGCGTCTCTAAAAATGTTGTACCCTAATATGCTGCCCCTTACTTGCCTCACACTCAGCTTGCCCAGAGTTGCAGAAAAGGTACGGACGCGCTTTCGGGACGCTGACAAACTAATATCAAACGGTGAAAAAATATTCCTGAAGGCCCCAAGTAGATGCGAACTCTTATAGACATTATAGCTCCTGACGTGCCCCTTCCCCCACAGCCTATTGTAACGAGATGGGGTACAGGGATAACAGCAGTATCATATTGTGATAGACTTCTTACAGCCATGAACGTTGGACAAATATGCATTATGCAATCAGTCATGTTATCTGTAGAAGCACTGTTCATATTTATGAGACATAATGGCAGTATGAATTATTTTCTACTTTATGTAATATGAAACACTACATTATTTGGTAAGCTCCTAGAACAGTCTAGCGCTGGAGTTATATAGGAACAGAACATTTAGTCAGGTTCCTAGTATAATATAGCATTCTATATGCTGGAGTCTCCTATAGGATTCAAGCCTTCAGTCTTGTTACTATTTTTATTTGAGTGGTATTCAGGATATGAGCTCCACCGAGATTATGCAGGGGCAGGAAAGTTCTATTAGTGAATAACCTGACCTAACCTGACGTAACCCTGACGTGAGGTAACCTAGGGTTACGTTAGATTACGTCAGTTGTTAAATGTAAATAAAGTTGGTTTATTTCATTCTTATATACTACAAAACTGATCACTATAAATAAAGATCACAGATATATGTATAACTTCATGTTCATGCAATATGCGCACAGGTTGGGTGAAAAACACATGGTTTCCGATTAAAATAATAACTTTCTCTCAGTTTTTTATAGCTGCAAATGAAAGGAAACTGCTGAGTTTTAGCAAAAACTTGCAAAGTTTTACGTGCTATTTTGCTACTAATAAGAACTACTTTGCTAGAAATAAAAACTATTTTGCTACTAAAAAGAACTAGTTTGCTATGATACCTGCAATACCGACTTTTTTAATGTGCTATTTTGACTAGCTTTTTAGTGCTATTTGACCACTTTTTTAGGACTAGAAACCCGGGCTCTGAGCATGACACTTGCTTCAGAGTTGAGACTCTTTATTAGCTGATGCATAAGGTGAGTCTTGCAAGCTTCATACTTTTTGTAGCTAATGATACTCGTGCCAGGATCGATACTTTGCGTTATTGATTAACGTCGTGTGCCCCCGTTACTTCCTGGTGATGATTTTAATGGATCTAAAAACTGCATCATCCTGGCATCGATCGTGGCAATTTTAGAGGTTATTTTCACCCTTTCAATTTGAGCGAGAGAATACAACCCCGCGAGCTCTGACGTGTCCAGTGCTTTGATTAACTACTTTGGATTTGAGTTTCATGCGTTAATTGTGAACTGGTTATGTTTGAGACTGATTGTCGCATGGGCCTTAATATAGCCTGAAATTCGATCCAAAGTGGTAAATTAAAAACCCACGATTCATATTCCAGATAAGTCTAAGCTAATCGAATTAGCTTATTTCATTAAAGCTGGCAAATCGATCTGAAATTTTAACGTCCCTTCTTTCAGAAAATTGCGGCTCCAAAACCAGCCGCGCCGCCGCGTATTGCTGAGGCAACGCCTGTCGTGTTGCACTCAACAGCTCATACACACAGTACGAAAAGAGCGCTTTTTGTGCTGCAAGAGCACGCTAAGGCATGCATTTCCCATCAGGGCGAGGGAAGACTTGCTGGTTTTGAGACAACACTTTCTCAGAGTTGGAACCATTCGGTTGCATTAGCAACTAGAGCACTCTGAGAGCGCATACCTCCGCCAAGTGAGGCAACGGTAGCAAAAAAATCAAGTTGACTCTGAAACCATAATTTTCTTTGTATAAACTCTAAAATCTAATCATTTGTGCCATTTGATAGTAATAATAGCTTGTGCAAGTTTCTTGAAGATCCGTTCATAACTTTTTGAGTTATACTGTTAACAAACGTAATGACAAACATGAGTCAAACATACAAACGAACAAACTGATCTGCACCAAAATTTAATCATTTATGTCTTTCAACATTACTGACAGCTCCTATAGATTTCATAAAGATCCATTCATTATTTTATGAGCCATTGTGCTAACAAGCATAAAATTAAATACAGTGACAAACGAACGAACAAACGGATCATTACCAAAATTTGGTAATTCACTCTTTGTTATATAGCTACTTAACAACTCATATTAATTTCATCAAAATCCATTCATAACGTTTTGAGTTATGGCATTAAGAAAAATGAGACAGACAAACAAACAAACAGATGGACATATCTTTACCAAAAGTTAATAATCTGTTTCTCCTAACATACCTAACAATCCCTGTAAATTTCATCCAAATCGGTTCATAACTTTTTGAGTAATCTTGGTGACAGACAGATTGATTGACAAACACGACGAAAACATAAGCTCCTTGGCGGAGATAATAAAGTTATTCCTGTGAAAAATGAAGTTCAACTTTTCACTCTTTGTACTAGGCATCTATTTTCACTCTCTGTACTAGACATCTATTTTCAAAAGAAAAACACTATTTGCAGGCGGGCCCTATAGATCCCCAAGCGAATTCTTGGCTGCCGCAAAAGCCAAAAGCGCATAACAACTTCCGGCAGGCACAAGTCCACAGAGTAATTACCTACCAGAAAATTAGTGGAAAACTACACAACAAGGCACTGAACTTACGTTTGCTGGCTAGATGCATTGGAGAACTGGTGCATGGAGACATTGAGGACCGTCGGAGACAGCGGAGCTTGGACAGTACCTGCCCAGTGAAGGAAAAAGAAGTAGCAGGACGTTAGAGTGTTGGACTCTGAGGCGAGGGAGGCGGTAATTAGAGCCTGCTTGCTAGGCAGATCAGGTTTTGCGGACTTGGCTTACGGAGTCGGCATTCGGCGTTCAGAAGCAACTGCGGTGGAACTTGTCCTAACCGGATTTGGGGATGGCTGGGGAGGTCGCAGTTGTCGCACGAAAGCTTTCAGTCACTGATGTTATATATATCTATGTCATTCTATGGTCGACTATAACAGTACGCTACGCTGGGGCAAGTGGGTATGTCTTTGCAGCATGAACCGGCGTGTGTCGTCAAATCGACTATAACTTTACGTTTATTTATTATCCTACCGTATTTCATATAGGGGTGAAACTTTTTGCAAACCCATAATTTGTAGCTTATCAGCATTTTTGAGAACCTAAAATGTAAATAAATAACCTAAATGACATGACTTATATATGTCACTTCTAGATATATACTGACACCATGCAGTCACGGGCTATAATTAAGCCAGCGAAAGTATGATTGTAAGCTGGATTGTTTGGGAACTTGTACGTAACTACGGGTATTTTAATAAAGAGTAACTGCCAATGCACGGATATAAAAAATAAGTCTATCAATATGCACAAAAGTCAGTGGCATCGAAAGTTACAGTCGTAACTGCATGATGACAGCTAAATATTTCATGAACTGAAGCGGCGCTGCATTGCGAGGAGTATGGGTGTCAGTCGTTAGTATGTGTGAGGGCGGCTGTCTGTCAGGGCTCAATGCTTTTCAGACTGCTGTGATGGGATGTTGTACGGTGCCGCAGGTGAGATCTGTCTCTTGGTGCATGCCCCAGCAGCAAACTGCGTGCGTCAGAACGGACTCTATGATCATTGTTGACATTGTCATTTCATTATTATAAATGAAAATAAATACAACATTGAAATTTTAAACTAAAGTGTCTCTAAAGTTCTCCCGGAAGGCCTAGCTAACATCACTTATGAAAATTACACTCTCTGTAAGAGATAATTCTAAGACATACAAACAATCAGTGCTTATAATCAACATTTACTAAGGATCACATGGAACGTTCGTTTCATTAGCATACTTTCTGGAAGTGTTCCAAGACGACTGAACAAACAATTATTGTTAATATACAATTTGGACGAAGGATCATCGGGACCGTCCAAACACTGGGACGAGTGAGCATTTCACTAGCTCGTTTTACGACGCACAATTCGTGGAAGTGTCAACAGGCGACTTTATCTGTTGATATCTAGAGAATTCACGTGGAAATGAAGAGCCCTCTCCTGCGAGGCTTGTTACAATTTACGACTGTAAAGTTAAGGCTATAAAATTTATCGTAAAAGTTAACAGAGGAAAGCCGTCGGCCTCTTATATTACAACTATATATTCCTGAGCGCCGCGGAGGCGTTGCCATAAAAGAGTGGAGACTTGTGTTTTTTTTTTCAAATTAAGGTTATTTGATTGCGGTTTTACGCGATAATGAAAATTACTCTAAAAGGATGTTTTGAAGAGGGTTTTTCCATCTCGTATAACATCTCTAACACATTCCTAAAGCAGGAGGTTCGATGATAAAGTAAGAGCGGAGGACTTAAAAAGGGCTTAAACAAAAACGGCTCACATATATATACAAATATAATATATTTTTAAAACTATATACATACATGCACAATAAGAAAAAGAAGTGATGAGGGTGCTCCGGTAAAGTTCCAGTGTCCTAATCAGGGAATGAATGACTGCAGGAGTGCAGCAACCATAGAGAAAATTACGTAGTTTCAATACTACGTTCACAAGTTCTTCAGTGAAAGTTACGAGGATACTGCACTTGTCAAATTAGTCCTCCAATTGTTTTGGCAATTTGGCACTTTGCGCCTACGATAGGGCATTTCGTTTAAGTTTGTACCCATCAGCGACAAAAGAAATCAAGCTGTTAATGTAAAATAGACAGCTTAAGGAGCACCTCGAGGGCTGATGGGCCTTTACACACAAATGAACGACCTTCCAAAGGAACGGCTCCTTTGTTAGTGTAGAGAAGATAG
The DNA here is from genome assembly GCA_001587735.2 of Parhyale hawaiensis. Classification (NCBI taxonomy): domain Eukaryota; kingdom Metazoa; phylum Arthropoda; class Malacostraca; order Amphipoda; family Hyalidae; genus Parhyale; species Parhyale hawaiensis. The sequence continues at coordinate 11,621,845 of LQNS02276924.1, read as the reverse complement.
TAGTTTTAATACTATAGTGAGTCGGACTTAGCGGCAACTGCAGGGGATACTCTTTTGATCTTTGTTCGCGAGGCATAACGTTCGAATATTTCGTTGTGTCCGTACGGACACAACTGCGTGTGTGCGCGCGTCAAAAGATGTGATAAAATGTTAGCCGTCCGGCTTAGCAGGGGCCGGTAGTGAGCGAAATTTCTGATGCGCTCCCAAACTTTGAGTAAATAACAACGTCGAAACCAGTGCCATTTTGTTATTTAAACATACACATATGAAAGCTGCCAAGTGACAACACAGGACAAAAGACTATCGCTTTAGCGCCGTCGTAAAAATGACGTCACAAACAGCGGGCGCACATCGCACTGCTGCCGAGACGGCGTCGCTTTTGCTTTCCGATAACCAGCTGGAGAAATGTACATATTACCGCCCCAATTGCATATATCTTTCCCATACATAATTCGCTGCTGGCTCTCTCTTTGGTCGCAAACTGCGGCACCACAGAAGACAATCAGCAGAGTGACTCCACACACGTGGGGTAATGTGAGCAACGTCACCTGGACTTCTTCCGAAGACTCTCAAGGTAAGGTAACTCAAGGTATAATGTTATATATGGATATGTGCATGGTATAATAACGTAACGTTCTTTTACCAAGGGATATATGTTGCACGTAGCATGTACCGAGAACGTTATTCCTTAGGGAAACGCCTTTTAAATCACATTGAAAGGGAAACTATTAAGAACAGGCCCTTTTTCTCTAGCAGGGTCGAACGTCACTCCACCACAATAAGGTCGGGGGAAGGCCTTCCGCCGGTGATATATTTATGGGTGAGGGAAGATCTTCTGACCCATTCAACAATACTTGAACTGCAAACTCCGCTTCGTTTGTCCCACCAACATAAGTACATTTGTGAAGCTTTCAGCATTTCACCAACGTCGGGTTCGACAATTGCATTTTGGAGTATTAATTACATTAGTGCTACATAATTCAGAAACTAATCACTATGCTGCAAGTTACACATAATGGAATAAATGTTGACATGGCCTGCATTCTGCCACATTTGGGAGAAATTTTTAACTTCTGAGACCAATTCACGCAAGAGCTAGCAGTAGGCTGTGTTTTATACCTATAGAATAGAAAGTTTCGTCGCTACTTTACAGTTCAATTAATAATAACCCGCGAACGAAGTGAGCGAGGTGATAATGTTTCTGTTGAAGATTTAAGTATATATATTTGTAAATATATATATTTGTCTGCCCACCCAATAAGTGGTCGAAGGAGTTGAGCAATGTTCATAATTTTTAGCAGGGAGCTTGGTGGGTTAACCTAAATGTGACATATGCCAAAAAACTAGGATAAAAAAACTAGGATTAACTGGCCAGAAAAAATGAAAACGATGAAATTCGCTCTCCATCCAAAAACAGGAAGAAAGAGTTGAGTTATACAATTTTTTTGCAGATAGTCTGATGGGCTTTTCTCGATGTGACCCATGCTAAAAAACTGGGAATAACTGGCCATACAAATTGAAGGCGATGAAATTTACTAACCATCCAAAAACAGGTAGAAACAGTTAATGTATATTCAGAATTTCTTTGCAGGGACTCTGGTGTGACCCATGCCAAAAAAAAAAAACCTTCACAAATTCATGGAGTTTATGATACATATATGTATATTTTGAATATGTATCACGGATGTTCTAGAAAATTAAAGACAAATCGCTCTATATCGTCACTATTCTGACAGCGCATTAAATTCATCACCAGCATCATCCAAGTTTTACTTGAACTTTTTTGGTGGCGAGTACAGTGACAATTTTTATTTCTCTTAATAATAATAAGTTAATAAGTGCTACTGCGCTGTATTGCATGTAGCACCTTACCTTCCGATTTTGTATTACTTAATTGTTGCCCCTGTTATTAAATAGAGTAACAGGTGAGTAGTTAACAGCACAGGGAAGGTATAAAAATTCCAAAGACACGTTAATTGACTAAATAAATACGGCGTCCGTACTTCGCGGAAATCCAATTATAGCTGCCGGTACTTGGAACACATTCCCGCGATAAACTATGGGCCGCTGTATCTCTTTTAATTGCTTTGCGCCGTCTCTATAGTTGGCTCCAACTTTATAGTATCTAAAAACAATTTCTGCTCATCAACAAGCATTCAGTTGTACATTTTTGCCGCGCTGGATGGAATATTTTTTCTACCTTGACCAAAATTATGCTCATACGCAGCAATTACACTATATTCTTTCTGTCATACTGGATAAAAGATCTTTCCCATGTACAGATAACTACACACCAAATTTAGGCTTAGGCTTCATATGCACATTCGCACTTTGGAGCAAGAACATATACAGTATACACCTACTCTATCCTTTGCACCCCGCACGACAGACCATCACCAATTTTTGACAGGCTCTTCCTTCTACGGCCAGTTTACGTCTATCAACTCAACAGGAATTGAAGTCGTTGGCTTGATAAGAGAAACTCCAGGGAATTCCATCGCCTTTATGATACTTTGGGAAAATGGTGGAAAAGGCTACAAAGAGATGATGGGAGCGGGTGTTTACGACCAGACCCAAGCGTTCGGAGGCTTAACGAGGTTGTAATGTACGGAAGAGTATTGCATGGGCGCATTTGGCCAATTGGGAAGGCATATGGGCGCTAAACGCATGAGCTTCTTCCCTGGTAATGACGCTAAAAGATGTGCCGTTTATTATGTTGCAGCGGAAATAATCAAGCAAAATAATTGTAAAGAAATTCGATTAAGGTTGTTACTGGAGTGGGCAGGTAACATGATATAAGTAGTGGGGGGGGAGGGCAACTTTCCATTCAATGAAGCTAAATAAAGTGGCAATTATTGTGCGGGGGGGGGGGCAGTAGGGCAATCGGCCGAACTCATTAATAGTTGAACGACTATTTAACGATTAAGAGAGCGCCATCGGCATTGGCTTTTTCCTGTATAATGAAGCTAAATGATGTGGAATATATGGACGAGTGTATTTTGCCGCAACTGAAGGGAAAACAGTATGCTAGACTTGAGAAAGTATAAATAAAATTATTCCTTCAGAGTCTGAAGTAATAATATTCTGCTGCAATGTCAGTGAAAGTATTTTGTTACAGTGCAAGTAATCATGCATGTACGGTAAAAAAAAGAAAAAACTAGTCTTATTCGTAGTCTATCCATTTTATCAAGGCAGTTCGGTCGTGGTCAAATTCCTCTATAGCGTTGCCAACTCTACGGGTATTTCTGAGGTTTTTCTACATACAGGTAGTGGGCGGGGCTGAGATATGGGCCGAACAAAACCTCAGAAATACCTATAAAATTGGCAATGCTGTAGAAGAATTTGACCACGACCGAACGTCCTTGATAAAATGGTCAGACTATAGATACACTCGAAAGATAAGACACTCATACTGTGGTCTTACGATACTGTCTCATTGCTGAAGTGGCTCTAAATAAGCGCGCTCGACAAAAAGAATATGTAATTGAAGTTCATACATGAAAACTATAGCAATCATGCTGCAATATCGATGACATTAATAGTTTTACTGCTGCGGCATAAATTGCTAAGCGCGACAGATGTAAAGAAATTTGAATAAATTTGTTAGTTGAATAAATCAAACATCGCCCAATTGAGAATATTGTTTCCAATATTTATGAAAGTGGCCAGTATACTGCGGCGAACATAACAAAAGGCATATCATATATCAAGGAATACGATAATCACATGATTGATTAAGTTTTCAATCTCAGCTGCAATCAAATTTCAAATTAAGATTATTGAAACGCGAAGCCTGTCTTGGGAAAGAAGTTTGAAGAGTCAACAGGATGAGCGAGAAAAAAAATTTAATTGGGTTTGCCATTGCACTGGCAAGGCAGAGATCAGGAAGTGTTACTGTTGCAAAAGCTGATATAGAAATGGACAAATCGTGGCGCGTATTTCTGAAATAACATAGATAATAACAAGGGATACTGTATGCAAACAAACTGATAGTTTTCTTGGAGCACAGAAGTGTGAAGAAACGGCATACAGGAGTGTGTAGGTCGGGGAATCATATGTGTGAAGCGCGGGGACGGTACTAGGGTGTTAGGTGAGTGAAGAACAGGGGAGACAGAGGGGGGTTAGGTGAGTGAAGAACAGGGAAGGCATAGGAGGGGTTAGGTGAGTGAAGAACAGGGGAGACAGAGGGGGGTTAGGTGAGTGAAGAACAGGGAAGACAGAGGGGGGTTGGGTGAGTGAAGAACAGGGGAAACAGAGGGGGTGTTAGCCGTGTGAGGAGCAGAGGAGGGTGGAGAGCAAGGGGGGAGAGGACCCAGAAGGTATCGACAGGTGACAGCAGATAAGGAAGCTGTCGCCTGAGGGCCTCTCATGGCCTCCTTCGTATCGGCCCAAGATGTAGCGTCGAGAGGCCCAGAGTGTCGGCGAGGACATGTCGGGGATATGTGCGTAGTGTTTGTGGAGAAGTGTCGGAGAAATGTGCAGAGCGTCTGGGGACATATGGTGGAAATGTGTAGTGCGCCAGTGGGAATGTGTCGCGTGCCAATATGAGCACAGGTCAGGATAAGGGACCGAGTGTCGGTCGGCTCCCCCCCCCCTGTACTCAGTGTTATCATGCTGTGCTACGGTAGATCTATATACGAACGTACTCTACTCCAGTCAGATTCGTAACACTTGCCCAGTGATATTGTGTTAGACGAACTGCTTTGATATTATCATGCTAATCGACTATGAACACAGATCCTACTGTCACGCTGTAGCAGCCATACCTACTGTCACGCTGTAGCATCCACACGTGCTGCCACGCTGTAGCAGCCATACCTACTGTCACGCTGTAGCAGCCATACCTACTGCACGCTGTAGCAACAACACCTGCTGCCACGCTGTAGCAGCCATATCTACTGTCACACTGTAGCAACCGTACCTACTGTCACGCTGTAGCAGCCATACCTACTGTCACGCTGTAGCAGCCGTACCTACTGTCACGCTGTAGCAGTCATACCTACTGTCACACTGTAGCAGCCATATCTACTGTCACGCTGTAGCAACCATACCTACTGTCACGCTGTAGCAACCATACCTACTGTCACGCTGTAGCAGCCATACCTACTGTCACGCTGTAGCAACCATACCTACTGTCACGCTGTAGCAGCCATACCTACTGTCACACTGTAGCAGCCATATCTACTGTCACACTGTAGCAACCATACCTACTGTCACGCTG
>LQNS02276924.1:11584978-11611031 GCA_001587735.2 Parhyale hawaiensis | reverse complement strand
CGTATCGGCTGAATGTGCTGAGGGGGACGGCACGTATCGGCTGGCTGTGCTGAGGGGGACCGCACGTATCGGCTGACTGTGCTGAGGGGGACCGCACGTATCGGCTGACTGTGCTCAGGGGGACCGCACGTATCGACTGACTGTGCTCAGGGGGACCGTACGTATCGGCTGACTTTGCTCAGGGGGACCGCACGTATCGACTGACTGTGCTGAGGGGGACCGCACGTATCGGCTGGCTGAGACTTGCAGGCTTTTTCTGCTAATTTGGGCCGCGGCTTGTTGCGAAAGAAACATACCATAGGAGCGAGATTGGCAAAGAGAGACATAAAAGAAACATACAGTAGGAGCGAGATTGGCAAAGAGAGACATAAAAGGAACATACAGTAGGAGCGAGATTGGCAAAGAGAGACTTAAAAGGAAATAAAAAGTAAAAATCGTCAGAAGAGCTTGAATATTTTTCATAGGACAAAGTTATTACGGAATTCATTGCCGGGATCCGTGTTCAGCCTTGCAGAACTGCAGGCGTTCAAGTCAGCTGTAAACAGCTTATTGAGTGGTGTTTCTATAACAGCATTTTGGATGTCAGAGATTGCTCAATGATCTCTTAGGGTTATAAGTAGTATGTAATGTACCCAGTCCTTTGACCTTTGACGCTTAGGCTCCGCCTGCTTCCGGTTTCCCAGGCTCCGCCCACTTTCGGTTCGCTTTCCCCTCTGGCCCACCCGCTACACCGGAAGTGCATTGGCCGTCCTAAGCTGGAAGGTCACGCGCAAGGTTAGGGAGCGTGGGTGAACGATCACGAGCAAAGGACTGGGTGCATTACTTGGTCCTTTGCTCGTGACCTTTGACCTCTAGGCCCCGCTTGCTTCCAGTTTCTCAGGCCCCGCCCATTTTCGGTTCGGGTTCTCCCTAACCCCCGCTACACCGGAAGTGCATTGGCCGTCCTAAACCGGAAGGTCACGCTCAAGGGTAGGGAGCGTGGGTGAAAGGTCACGAGCAAAGGACTGGGTGCATTACATACTACTGTTATATTAAGCGTCGGTTAATTCCTGGGATGCAGCTTTAATTCGGATACTTTATTATTATTATTAACTGCACGTTGGGTTCTATGTGTCAGGAATGCTTCGACCCACCGAAGGCACATCTCACGGTTACCAATATTAGGGAGTTTTAATACTATATAGTATTCCGGGGTCAAACTTGTTAAATGCTTTTGCAAAATATAAGTGGATTACGTCCTTATTTTTGCATTGCCTCAGTGAATCAAGAATAGAGTCATAATGCGCCAGCAATTGTGATTTAGTAGATCGTTTATGGCGGAAGTTACGTTGCTTTGATGTAAGTAGATAATCGCTCTCTTGCGGCTTTGTAAAAAATATCCTTTCAAACGTCTTCACTACGTTGCTCGTTTGAGAAATAGATGTACAGTTGGCTGGATCCATATATATGACTTCCAGCTATGGGGACCGGTGGTATAATAGCATGTTCGTAGGGGATTGAAATTACCCCGTTATACAATGGTTTCCTTCACAGAAAGTGAAGCGGATATGAGATGTATAGCTGAGACATGTTAAGGATTTTTTTTTGCAGGCGCATCATATAGTCTCGCTGGGCTGTTGCCTCTATAAGTGCGCCGAGGGCTCGTGCGAAGCTGAACTTTATGAGATTAAGCGCCATTAAGTGGATTACAGCTGATTCGAAGTGTAGAATTATTTGGATTACGAATTTTGTCTCTAAAGGTAATTTGACATTGCCGACTAAGTAATTCTTGGTCATTTTCTGCCCATCGCTCACAAGTGGCCCTATTTTACATTTGACTGATGAATATCGAGAGGAATAAGAGATAAAATATTTGCTAACGCTTTTAATTTTCTCAATAGTATGTTTTTCTTTTTTCCTTATTTCTCGTCATCAAACGATCGTGCTAGTTGCATTTCTTTCTCAACTAGCTTCGTTTTGCATTCAGTCTGTTGCTGCAGTAGCCTTTCTGATTGTTGTGGCATTTTATAATTTTTTTCCGTTTCTTAAGCGGTCTTTTCTTGCGAAATTTGGAGTGTCGACTATTAGCAATTTGTCTTTTCGCCAGACTAAGGCTCTTCACGCACGTTTTCAACAGAACGTTTACGTTTTCAAATATCTCTTTCATACTTTCAATTTCGGGTGAATTATGTAAAAATTCGTTCCATTGGACTGACTGCAGCCCAACAGTCGATGAAACCGTCCGAGTTTATCACTTCATCGTACACGATTAGGTCACGAAATTGGTGATAGTAATTCTTCGCCTATCATTCTGAGGTTTATTTCAATCTCTCTTGTAGATATTAAGTTGTTATTTCAACGAGTCTATGACCAGACAATGTTGTACTACGGATGTTCATTTTCTTAATCGAGTGTGCTTTATCTACGAAATGAAGATTCAGAACAGATTAATTTCTTGTTGAAAAGGAAATCATTGGAACTAGGGACAAGTCATTCATTAATTACAATAGTAGAGAAAAGACCTCTGCTCCTTTTCATCACAAGTGACCGATGAATGATGATTCAGAAAATACAACCTTACCTGTATCATCTGGTCTTTTTAATCAGGGGAATCACCGGTCATAAACAAGCTGTTCGTCATCGAAACTTCTGTGCGATGTGTTTTGATTATTTCTGACATTTTGTGAATGCACGTAAGAACACTTTGGCAGTCGATGGCACACCACGCATACCTATGATGTTAATAAATTTTTTATGTGTTAACAATAATAGGATCACACTAGCCATAGAAAAGAATGTGTTTAACGTAAGAACCATTACGATCTTTTACGTGCAGACGTGCAGGCCAACACCGGTACAATTTCGTTCTTGCGGTCACATTCGCACAGCGTATAGTTCTCCAGTTTCACTTCCGCATAACTGAATGCATCTTCTAGACGAGTTTCGGAAGCGGCAAGCAATAATGAATTACATTGTATACAGGTTTCGTACAGCTATAAGGCAGATTTTACTATTCTATCCTCATATGGATTTACTGGGTTAGTATACATAGGCAACACAGCTCATTAATTATAGAGTTCATGGTATAATCGGATATGCCACATATGTGTGTGAGGAGGAGGAAATTTCTACTCTTGAGGTATTCCAAGGTATGTTTGTCCCTCCATGCAGCGCTTTTTCAAGTAATTTTTCATTGATAAAATCTTGAATACACTTTTTGTAAAAATTCTGGGTATTTTAAGAAATCCTTCTTCTTACCCATTTGCATCAATGTCTCTTCTATCTCGTTTGTTCAGATCAGCAGCGTGAAGTGCTTTTGTCGTGTTTGTCTGGCTCTTTGTCTGTCACCAAGCTTGCTCAAAAAAATATGAACGGATCTTTACAAAACTTACAAGGATTGTTAGGCATGATGACATAACAGATGATTAACTGTTGGTAGAAATCCGTCCATCTGTTGGTTTTCCTATTTTTTCGAAGTGCCATAACTCATAAAGTTATGGACGGATTTTTAAGAAATTTACGTGAGTTGTTTGGTATATTACGAAAAGTGAATGACCAAATGCTTCTGATGATCTATTTATTGGTTCGTATGTTTGATTTTATGTTTGCTAGCACAATAATTCAAAAAGCAATGGATGGATCTCTATGAAATCACAGGACTTGTGAGGAGTACTAAAAGACATAAATGATTAAATTTTGGTGATGGTCGGTTGGTCCTTATGAATGTTTGACTTATGTTTGTCATAATGATTGTTAGCAAAATTCATAAGAACGGATCTTGAAGAAAATTACAGAAACTGTTAATACTATTGAAAGACACAAGTGATTAGATTTTGGTGTTGATACAAAGAAAATGGTTTCAGAACCAATTTGAATTTTTCGTTACCGATACCTTGCTTGGCGGAGGTATGCGCTCTCAAAATGCTCTCTAGTTCGAAATATAATTTCTTTCCCCAACTGCACGACTTACATTTCGTTTCTGTTAGCCAGACAAACCAGCTGTAAGCGGTACCATGCAATGTCGTGATTAAACAGTGCGAGCTCTCCCGCTGGTTAGGGAAAACAATATCACCTCTATACAAAATGGGTCGCGTTACTAGCGCCGCCTGGACCTCGCCCGAAAAACTTCACGGGAATCACAGGGCAAGGGCGACGAGGTGCTGGCCGTACCAGGTCTTGGATCCGGTTGGTGTAGACACTTGTTCGTGGTGGCCGGACTTTGCTTGAATCGGTTTTGCTGTGCTGTGAGGAAGGGGAGAGCAAAGAGTCCCCAGGCAAGGCGTCCTAAAATACGAGCCTGGGTCTGTATGCGCACAAAGATGGTCGAACAGGTAATGTTCATGGACAAATTATTAGACGCTGACTGATATTTTTGGCGTCTGGCTCATCGAGATGGACAACTCAAAGCATCGTAATTTGTAACATTTAAGCAGTTGAAATAAAATTTCCTATCCAAATTCCAAATATGCCCGAAACATTCAGAGCTGGTATCAAAAATATAAAGCTAGAATAATTTTCTAGGGACTATACGTGACCGGAAAATTTTTTTCGAGTCAGACCTAGGCCTGCACTGCAGGAGGCCCTGCGCCTGAGCTGTGGCTCAGCTCGGGGCAAAGGTAAAGGTAAAGTCAACTTCACCGTACCCCCAGCAGTTCAACCCACGCGCACTGGTTTATACTGCAGACAGGCCAACAAGCCTTATAAAAGAGTATACGGCTGCAGTCGATCACAGATCGTCTAGAGCCATGGCACCAGTGGCGGAAGGCTTTATGCGACAATCTGCGTCCCCCCGACCCTCCCCATTGCTGGCAAAGGTCAGTAAACTCTCAGCAGTACGCAGATCGGATGTTGACTGATAACGTCAAGCGCGGCGAAGAGCTTGTCTACTTGGTAGGGAGGTTTGACCAAACGTCCACAATCGTCCCTCGACCCGCCCTGACCTACGGGCTTGCTTGGGCAGCGTACCCGTGGTGAGCTTCGGTCACCCGGGCAACCTAATTGATCACCAACATATTTGCTTTCCTCGAAAGGGAGCGGCGAGCCAGCGGTCGCTGCTCCAGTCAGTCTCCTCAAGCTTGCCGGAGACGCCAAGAGCAACAACAACAACAACAGCAACACAGAAAAGATTTGTCCAACCTGTTGTCTCCGTACATCCAAGAGCAACAATAATAACAACAACACCACCACAGAAAACACTTGCCTTACCTGTTGTCTCCGTACATCATATGCAGGGAACACACTCTACAGTCGTACGGTCATCTTCTGAGCACACGTTCAGCTTGCAACTTGTTCAACTTGAGTACTTTCCAGGGGTATTTGGGATATACATAGACTTCGATTGTGTAATCGCGGCGGCGTGTGAGCTGAAAGTCCGCTTATAAGTTGAGCGTGCTGATCTATAGCGTGGACACGGCACACCACATCCTTAACAGAATTATTGGCAGCCCTAAAATGAAAATCATATAACTGTTTCTGGACAGCCAAAATTTCTGTTTGGGATCATATGCAAAACCCACGGCACAACACTGCAGAGGTCTCAGGTCTGGTGGGTTGCCCGATATCTGCTATCGCTTACCGAACGAAATCACAAAAAAGGAAATTTTAAGGGATCGTGGGGTGAGGATACAAGATAATGCCACTTTTGAAGATGATGCGGCTCGAGTTGATACCATTGGCAAGAAGTGGAGCGCATGGTTGCTTCGATCTTTCTCTTCACGACAGGCAGACACAATGCTCATCTTATGGAAACAACTGATCCTGCCGAGGATCAATACTGTTCACCTCTTTGGATGCCAAGCAAACGGAAAGACTTTGAGCGCCTCGAGGCTAGCCAGAAATCGTTTACTGCTAAAATCTAGGGTATGCAAGAATTAAACTATCACAAAGGACTTGCCAACTTTCAAATATACTCAATTCAACGGAGATTCAATCGTTTTACGATCATATACAGTATGTTTGGAAGATTCTAGAAGGAATTACTGTCAGTGGGCGGAATCTTGCCAGATACTCAGACCGTATTGGTAGCGCTTGTGAAGTGCAAATTCCGATCAAAAATGGTGGTGATGCAATGGCCAGTATGCTAATAGTTACAAGGTCGGTGTGGGGTGCGAGGCAGTTCAACAAAATGTCACGTCACTTTCGAAATGCCACCGGTACTAAGACTACGAAACTGGAAAACTTACTGGACGCATACTTACTGAAAGTTCCAGACAAACCAGCTATAAGCGGCTACTTGCAATGTGGGGATAACTCGCTACTAGCCCTCCCGCTAGTCACAGACTGCAGTATCACCTCTGCACAAGGGGGCGGCGTGTATAACGTCACCTGGACCTCGTCTGAAGATTCCCAATGGTAAGGTAAGGCAGACTAGAGCAACGTTAACAGCCACAACGAGTCTCGACTTTCACAAGAAATGCTCAACGTAATTCTCGGTGCTGGCTGCACATTTTCGGCGGACCACCAAATGGTAGAATTTCTGGATTCAAGGCAGAAGGGTAGCAAGCTTCTAGGCAAACGGAAGATAATCTGAGGCGCATCTCAAATAATATCTAAAAAAAATAAACATGTCATCGGAAAGTATATCTGTTCATCGTCAAACAGCAGTGACAAATGGCAATATTCCTGAAATGTATTACCTTGCTTTCTAGGGAAAATAGGTATCCTGGTTGACTAGACTCGATGTTCTGAGGCTGATCCTAAATATTACTTTTAGAATAATCATGCTACTGAATTATGAATTGTAATCGAAATGTTGCAGACACACTACAAGATAATAATTATGATAATTAGCATGAAGCATACACTTCCTTTTCTCAGAACAGCAAGCTTCCAAGCTAACAGATGCTGTTCCCAGTCGCAAGTTGTACTGGACAAAGAGACACGGGATCAGCGGGACAGATCCTGGGATCATGCGATCGTCAGGATCAGAGCTGGAGGCAGCATATCGCTGGATCGTGACGAGGCATATTAATGCTGCAGTGTAATGACAGAGGTCGTGCTGCGCTTTCTGATGACGGCAAGTGGACGTGACGGTGTTACAGGAACGTCATGGAAAGTGCTGATGTGCAGGGGCACGTTGATGTTGCGTTGTAGTCGGATTGTTATGCGGGCTGAAGAATGTGGTGATGTGCCGATGAATGGGTTAATATTTCCCAGAACCCTTCACACAATCGCTACTCTTGTCTTTCTGTCTGATAGAATTCCCTTGCGTTAAGCCCGCTGCAGACGACAGTGTATTGTATTGTGGTTTCCCTTCCCAGCTTTCGAAGGCGTTGCTGCGTCTGTTAAGAAAAAAAATGCACTACTTTTTTGAGGTACTGTTCTCGAACTTAAATTCACTTAAGATTCCGTCAAGTGTGGCGGATTAGAGGCCTGCAGGAAAATTCATTTCCTGTATTATAAGAGAACGAAATTCACAGCTTAGGGTTGACGGATATTCATGCAACAGACTGTCGCAGGTCCCGCTGGCTAAAGCCGTCTGTGAGGAGAACAGTCTGGAGTCTCTTGCGTGAGTCTGTGTGCCCGTATCTGTCTTTAGTTACGAGCGAGCAGCGATGTGGGGAGGTTGTGTTCTGCAATGGCGATTCTACATGCTCTAGCATCTGTGTGTCCAAAAGAACGCCAGGAAAATATCAGTTATCTTAAGAAGAGCGGTATTTGAAACGTGACCGAGGGTTCCTTTGGCTGGCAAGGGGTTTAATATCTCCAATAGTTCTTCTATGAGAAATCCTGCACACTTGATTCACAAAATATCCTGAGCCTAACTAATGTATTGTTTATGTAATGCAAGCAATTGCAAATTTCAACTCTACAGCAAGCGAGACATCAACAGGAATCTCTATCGGTAATTCATAGACAAATTTCCGATGTTGACGGGAGGGAGGCTTTCGATAATGTCCGGCAATCGTTTAAAATTTTCGAATGGGCTTTTACTTGTACTGTAGATAGACCTTCCCTGGCGAAACGTGGGAAAAGTTTGGGCAAGGTTGGAGTTGAGAGTTTGTCGAGCCTGATTATTAAACACATAAAAAAAGAGCCCTCTGAGAGCGCATACCTCTGCTAAGCAAAGAAGTTTAACGTAACATTTAAATTGGTTCTGAAATTATGATTTTTCCCTTTGTATCAACATCAAGCTCAGATTATTTATGTCTGTTGACAGAAATAATAATTCAGTAATTTTCTTGAAGCTCTGTTCAGAACTTTCTGAGTTATGCAGCTAACAAACATAAGTCAAACACACAAACAGACCTAACGATAATCGCCAAAATTTAATAATTTATGTCTTCCAACATTGCTATGACTTCCTGTAAATTTCATGAAGATCCGTTCATAACTTTTTGAGTTATTTTGCTAACATGCATATATCAAACCCTGGGACAAACAAACGAACGAATGAACAGATCATCACAAAATTTGGTCATTTCCTCCTGTAATATACCTAACAACTCATATAAATTTCATAAAAAGCTGTCCATAACATTTTGAGTTATGGTACTAAGAAAAAATAGGCAGACAAAGAAACAAGTAGATGGGCCGAAATGCAGCAAAAGTTTATCATCTGTTCCTTCTAATATACCTAAAAATTCCGGTAAATTTCGTAAAAATCCGTCCATAACTTTTTGAGATATTTTCGTGACAGAAGAAAAAAACTCGACAAAAAAAAAACCTCATTGGCGGAAGTAACTATATTCAGTGGCTGTGGTATGTGGGTATATAACATTGTGCTAATTGTTGAACGAACTCATTTGCCGATGAAAATAAGTTGAACTGTAGTGAATGCTGCATGCATGGCAACGTTTCAGTCTACCTTTTATTTACTGAATGTGTTGATTGAATGGTATAATGATGAATCATTGATGTATCAGTTGATTCCCAGTTGAAAGCATAAATATGGTGTGAGTAATAATATTTTGTGTAAAGTAAATGCGATAATTTTCGAGTGAATTCGCTTGGCCATTCAAGTCGTTACACCATCACGGCATTTCACTGGAGCACTCATTTCGGCATCGAGAGGATAGAGGTAGTAAGAGGGATGCTCAGATTAGCCGTCGGAACTGGGCGCTTCTCATATTCTTTGCATTGCGAGATCATCAAAATTTTTAGGTTAACCCCATAAGGACCAGCGTCCTTCCGAGAGACCATTAGAAATAATGCTCTTCCTGCGAAACGCGGGCATTTTAGTTGATCCTCATAGGGTTGAGGCGAACTAAAACTACGCTAGTGTATTCCCTGCACGGAAGATAATAAAAAAGCAAATCAATATTATCACCGTTCAGCTCATTCCATCACGTCACCCACTTCCGTGTACTTCGCATCTCCCTATGGGAATATGGGAAATTCACAGGCACGTCTCCTAAGTCTACAGGTGGCAGCGACGGATGGTACGCACCTGGGCACCCATGGACAGGTAATGAAATTAAAGTGGAACATAAGCAGCCCCAGGACGCTGCTAAGATCAATACGAATAAAAATATATGGCTGACTTGAACGCCTGCATATAAACACGGCCGAACACTGATCCCAGCACTGATGTCTATGCCAGAAACGATCAGAGTATAAAACTCTGACGGACAATAATCAGCTATCATATTCGGACTGGGTTGAACTTTTCAATCCACAATTTTATGATTTCGCTCCAGATTTAACAAACCGTACCTACATTAATTAAAGCGTGATACAAGCAGTAATTTGTCCTCTACCAACCCGTCATGCACTGTGCATGACGTTTGTTGTCTTTAAGCCAGGGTACAATTTCCTGCCCCAACGGCAGGTACATGCCCTGGGATGCTTGTGCAGCACAACACACTACAGTTTGTGTGCTGTACCAGCACACTAAGGCAAGCGTGTCTCATCGCTGCACGGCTGGCTTAGGGACAACATTTATCTCAGTGCACCTACTTCTTGCTCAAAAATATTTATGTTGACAACAGGGTTCTACTAAAAAATTTTCTGTTAAAAATTCGGCAACGGCTTTACACGGAAAACAGGCTTTCAAAAACACCTAATCGCATAACAATTTATCACGCTGTCGCCACAATTTTTGAATAAATATGACCAGTGTAGAGCTGGGGCTCCAAATTGTGGGCAAAATCTAAGGGAAAAAATTTGATAAAATGATATGAGGTTCATGTTTTAACAGTCATGTTTCCAGAAAATGAAACTTATTTGTAAATGTTTGAAACTCAAAATTTTTTTAAGAACTCTAGAAACGACCTCAACGGCTAAAGAATGCCGAGAAAAATATAATGATTGCATACGGGTTGGGGCACTGATGCTTCAGCATTCGACCAATCTTTTATAGCCTCACATTTTTATGTCATGTCTTCTTTATAAATAAACATGACTGCATCTTCAGTTTCTAATTAATTTCTCTACCCCTTGATAAACTCACAAAGTATCCCTCTATATAGCACCCCTCGATCCTCTCTATTTTACCCATTAAAATATTAACTAACTGAGCAAATATAAGTCATCCCTTCGCTACCTTTTCATGCAATAATATACTACTATTCTAACTAACAAAACACACGCAAGGCTTTGCTTTCATTTTCTTCACTATTAATGTACTTTACTAACTTAGCAAATAAACACAAGGCACCTCCCTTCTACCTTTTCACCCATTAATATACTTTACTAACTAAACAAGAATGCTCACTGCACATCCCTCCTCTACATTTTCTTCCATTAATTCCCCTTCAGTAACTAACAAAGTTTAGAGCATCCACTTTTCTGTGGCACCCACTCCCCCAATCCTCCATCCAGAAGCCACCCCAGGGGCTTTTACCCAATGAGTTCACAGGCGATGGGGGTCCATAAACAAGGCCTCCATCACAGCCTTTGACATCCCCACGGTCCGCCCTCATCTCTATTCTGGTCAGACCGAGCCTTGGTCCGGCGTCTAGGGTAGCGTTGGGCCACCTCTATATTTAGGGTAACTCCCGCACATCTACTCTGTTTAGGGTAATATTTGCTTTCCTCTACAGCTCCTACAGCGGCTCTGGTTCTGGTAATGATTGTTGCAGTCGGACCAAATCCTACTCTACGCCATCCTAAAATTTCCTAAATCTTAAACATACATCGTTTAATCTTATTCTAGCCCTTACGCCCCATCTAACTCCAACATACCTCGTCTGACTCATAACGTCACTCGTCTAATCTTAACATCCTCGACATTCAGCGCCAAAATCGTCAAACCCACTGTTATCGTAATACACGTCTTTTCCCTACCGTGATTGACGTAGGTCTAGTTTGCTTCTTGAATCGTGAAGAATATTTTTACATTTTTTTCGGCGATCGCTTGAGCTGGCTAATTTTATTTCATTGCAAAGAAAAAAGGGCAATCCCAAACCAACATGTGCATTATTGCAAAGTCTTGCTTTGGCTTTCTCGTGCAGTACGGAAACTGCAGGAAGGTTTCCTTGTGCGCTTGCTGGCCTTGGCGGGTATCGCACGTCTGTTCCAAGGATACCTTGCGGGTTTCGCGACAACGCTTTTCTCTATAAAATAATTTGATTTTATACACAAAGCACCAGAAATTGCTATTTGCTGGACGATGTCTTCAAGAGAACTTGCTGTTGTATGGGTCATAGACCATTCTAGCGTGTAGAATATATCTATAAATTTTCCGATATTGATAGCGTCTGCTGTAAGTTGATACGTACGTAATTATAGAAAGGCAGCTAGTGGCTTATATCTTTGAAACTGTTAACAGCTTTCTGTTTCCCGGTTAGTGAGTCTGAGAGTTACTTTTTGTAGAAAATGGCAGATCATCATGATGGTTTGTTTGACACCACCTAAATTACGCATAATTACTGAAAATAGAGATAACTTATTGTTTTCCACCATACTGTCGACTGGAATACAATGAAACTCATAAATCATGAGCCCATATACACGCGTAATTGATATAGAGAAGCACACACTGTGTTGTTTCTAAGTATGATATCAGCGGTCCTTTTTACATTTTTTCTTAGTTTTTTTTTCTTAGTTTTCTCTACATTTTCACTCGTTCCTGCGCATCTCTATGTCTTCTCAACGTTTTACTGACATTTTCTCTAGGCCTCAAAGAATAATATTCTACGGTCACAAATTTTAGTGCAGAGTAAAGTTTCATGCAATGCTATTACTACAGAAGAATTATTGGGTCAGGCGACTCAGGAATATCCAGCATGGCCACCACCAGCCGCAGCTCTGCAGACTCTGCAGCAAAGTTAGCAGACATGCAGTAATTGAAATGCTGGACTGCAGCTCCAGCGCCAGGGAGCAGCACAGTGCTGGCAGTTCGCAGCTGGCTGCAGCGGGCCAGCTGGACAGATGGCTCACAGCTGGCAACAGATGGAGGCGCCAGCGCCAAATGGAGAAAAATGGCCGGCTGTGAGTGGGACTTCCTCTGCTGACTGTACTTAGTCCTCCTAACTATACTTGGGTGTGCTCACTATAGTTATTTTATTCTTAGCTGTACTTAAACCACCTCACTGTAGCTGCGTGTGCTGACTGTACAGTAGTTGCTAAGAAGACTGGAGTTGTAGTGAAACTCATGTTCAATGCAAGCTTTCGATTATTTAATGAATCATCGTCAGGAAGAGAATTTGATGCTGCCGAATTATTTTCAAAAGTAGAGATTGAAGAGGATAAAAGCTGTATCAAACATACGGATGGAAAAAAAATTTCCTGTATTAAGATTAGTTTTAAAAAGAAAAGTTGCGATGATAAAAGCCTCAAGTGAGCGTGAGAGCATTATAAGATGACACTAAATTTGTCTGAAAATATTGAATGGCCTGTATCAATGAAACGGTCAAGGATTTTACTTGTTATTTGACAGTTTTTGACCTAAACGATAAGAAATTCCTTGATGCTGCGAGATCCCCTCGTTCATTTGTTTCTTTGTTTCCCCAATGTTGGAGGCAGAGCACTCTATGCACTGATGCTTGTAAACTACGGAAGAAACAAGTGAAAGTGGTGAGACATATTTAAATTTAAATAATGATTGTAGAGTAGCAGTTGGGTAAAAATTTATTCCCACATTGATTTGAAGGTAAAGCCTTCGGATTAAAGATTCTATTTTAATTTTCATTTTATGGCTCTAAAAAAATAGATATGGTAACCGGAAATATATAATTTTCTTTTTAACTGTTGGGAACACTGCTTAACATTATAAATCCTCTCTTATGCCTTACGAAAAACCGTTACAAGTACAGTAACTGCCATAAAAATAGTTCTTGAGAAAATATTTTGGGTAAGTATTGCAATTCTGGAAGAAAATATTGATTTTTCGAGCAGATTTTGAAAGCACAAATGATTAAACTACTAATTAGCAGAAACAGAAGAAGAATGAAGCAAAAAAATTGTGTTGCTCTTATTCATTTTCAATAGTTTCCTAAAAATTTAAATTTCCCATCAGTTTCAGTGTCACTTGTGAACTTGATTCATGTCGATAATTTAACTATTGAAAAAAATTCGACATCAGTTGGATGCTCAAACATCATAAAAGTATCAACGATATAGCGACGATAGTATTTTGGCTTGACTTCAGGTGGGCAGTTATCTAGCCTATTTTGTTACCTATAGCAACACCATCTACTTCAGTGGTTTCCTATAAGGGGTCTATAGACCCCCGTTGACCCCCATAGGGTAGACCATAGTCCTCCTAAGGGGTCTATTTAAAGAAACCCCCAATTTTATTTCCCTGTTTTGCATGTACCGTCTAAAAATAAATTCTTCAACCAAAAACATATGCATCCAGTATAAAAGTAAAATTTAAAAATGTCAATATGCATTTTACACATTTTGAGCGAAAAATCTGCCGAGTTCCCCTTAACTTAATTCACTTTTTCTTGAAAAGCAACGTTTTCTTTTAGTATTGGGGTAAATACCTACTAGTCTTGACCTAAACGTAATCTCACTTGTCTCGCAATTCTTAACTTAGTAATGGTTTCTTTACATATAAACCTCTCAAATCATGCATTACCTTTTTACAAATCTGGTGCAATTTGAACCACTGCCTGGCAGCAGTAATGCATAAAGGCTCATTAAATAACCTTAAATCCAGAATATTCTTGAAAAAATACCCCAATATAGGGAATTTCAGTTAATAATATATTACCTCTTAGTTTTTTAGTATTCATTAGTATTCTGTGTATTTTACCACTCTGATTGTATTTATGTTTCTCAGTTAATTATCTCCACCACGGAGGTTATGTTTTTGTCGGGTTTGTCTGTCTGTCTGATTGTTTGTTTGGCTGTCACCAAGATAACTAAAAAAAACTAATGAATGGATCTCCAAGAAAATTACAGAAACTGTTAATATCATAAATAGACAAAAATGATTAAATTTTGGTGCTGATACAATGAAAATAATGGTTTGAGAGCCAATTTGAAGTTTGGCGGCGGTGCCATGCTTGGCGGCGGTGTGCGCTCTCGGAGTGCCCTAGTTAATATTAATAAGACTGAGATTTTTCTTTATCCTATGTAACATAACATAGGTTTTACCTAAATGTAGCATATACATACATTCAACACTAGAACACCAGGGGTCTATGACGATGCACTGCTCTCTTTGCAGCGGTCTACTTGATGAGTTATAGGGAACCGCTGATCTATGTACTTGAAGACACAACGCATCTGATTAAATAAACAAAATCTCCATTGTCCTTTATACCAAATTCGAGCAGCTTGGTGAATTGTGATTTCGTGAATGACAAAGCAGAGTTCTGATTTTGTAGAGCTCGTCGGTAACGATGTTGATGGCTTCGTCGAAAGGGATATTGGTAACCAGAGGTCTCACATCAAAGCTGGTCATAGTGCTCGTTGGAGTCAACTGTAATGTAGATCTTTCTTTAACAAATAAGAACGGGTCACCTACGGACATAATTTTTATCACAACTGAAAATATAAAGAAAATACTGAAGATATCAAAGTTTGAGAAAATTTATTTTCTCAGTGCAGACATGACGTTTACCACTACCGAAAACGCAAAACATAGAGATCGCTTAAGTTCAGAGTATAATACCTTAGTTCTCTGGATAGTACGGTCATCATCACATAAAAACTAAAAAAATCAATAATTTCTAGCTTTATAAAAAATTACGTTTTTCACCACATGAAACGAAGAAAAATGGAGATCGATAACTTTCAGAATAGAATATCTTCGCACTACGAACTTTATTCTGATCTCCACCGACAACGCTGGAAAAAACCGCGAAGATCACATGCTTTGGAATAAAATATGCAGGGGGCGTATCGAAGTATCGGCTTCAGAGCTAACATTGTGTGTACCGTCCCATCAATCTCTCTGTCAACAAAGCTTGCCGGCCTCATCGCCTGTCTCTGAGCAAGCAATTTTTCATCAGCATTTTGGCAGCAGTTCGTAAGAAACCCAAATTTTTGGGGGACACATCCATCTTATTCTGTTTACGCTTGAGTGATACGTGGGGCTGAGGTAGAGGTGGGTAGAGGGTGCAGGAAAGAAGACAGAGAAGTGTAGGGAATCGGTGGTAGTGGATGTTACAGGAGAAGAAACTTTCATCGTATTAGGTTTACACTTGAGTGATACAAGGAGGCCAGGTAGTGGAGGGGAGGGTGGAGGTGGTAGTGAATGTCAGTGTGGTAAAGAACGAAAACATTGGGAAATACATTCATCTTATTATGTTTACGCTTGGGTGGTATGGGAAACAGCCGGGATGAGGTGGCAAGGAAGCGGAGGGCGGGGCGGGGAATAATGGAATTGAAGTATTTGGGACTAGAAGAAAGTGAATGAAGTAAAAATAAATTTCACTACCTTAGAAAGCCACGAATATGATCCTATGATTACGCTTGCAAAATGCAACGAGTTTGGAAGGTGACGGTGCATGGAAGACGAGGATGGAGGAAAGTGAAGATATGGCATCTGGAATAATGGATGCGAGGATAAAGTACAAATTATGTTAATTGGGAAATCCACATGTCCCGATTCGGGCTGCAGATGTAAACCGGTTAGACACAGAAGAGTGCAAGGTTACAGTGAACCACGGATCGTCAGAGCTATGGTGTTGAAGACGGAAGGTTTATAAGTGTAAATTACAACCCTCCCCTCGCTGAGACTGTCCACAGTGATGGTTAGGTTAATGCTCTCTCAGTGTCTGAAACGCTGATGCTGCAATCTGGTGCATATCGAATGTTATCGCCCTGGCAAGGCCGCGAACCTCAGACCTCGTAACAATTAGCTCAGCCCTTTATCCACTGTGCCACTCGATTATAAGGTACAAGAAAGAACAAAAGAGGTGATAAGTGGAAGGTTGTCGATGCATCGTTGGGTATGACCACAGAGTGCCTGATGATGCTATTGATGATGGTTTTTATGGTTGATACGGCTGATAATGATGCTTGTTATGGTTGATACAGCTGATAATGATGGTTGTTATGGTTGATAATGATGGTTGTTGTTGTTGAGAGTTGCTGCCTTAAAGGTATTTGGGAGAGAGACTCGTGCTGCGTGTGGAGTGCACTCTTTCACTTTGGAGGCTGTCGTATGTCGAACTAATGGTTTTTGTCGGTGCTTCGTGGCCTGGTTGGCTAAGGTTTGGAATTTGTTGCCGGCATCGGCATTTGGTCGCATTAGCCTGCAGGCGTTTAAGTCAGCTGTTTTAGGCTTTTTGCTGGATTTTCTTTAGCAGCGTTTTGGGCTTCCCGTGAACTGTCCGCTCAGGTCTAGACTGGCCACTCATTCGCAGCCACCCAGCCACAAAGTTCGACATCTGGAAAGACGAGCCCCTCAGCCGCCACTCACACGCCACACAGCGCCTCAGCATCACCAGCCACTCGCCACACAGGCGACCACTCGCGCCAGCTCATTTCGCTTGCATCGTTTGCCACAAATTGAAACGAGGGAAAGCTTTGGGGTTGCTACTCAGGGTAACTAGTGGCTGCTGGGGGTAACTAGTGGCTGCTGGGGGTAACCAGTGGCTGCTGGGGTAACTAGTGGCTGCTGGGGGTAACTAGTGGCTGCTGATGGCGACTACTTGTTACGGATTATAAATAGTGTTTTTTTAGGCAACCAATGCCTACTTACCGTAACTAGTGGCTGCTTAGGAATCCTGAGGGCTGTCAAACATATATAGTGGATACTGAGGGTAACTACATAGTAGCTTCTGTCGGTAACTAAGGGCTACTTAGGGTAACTGGTGGTTGCTGGTGGTGAATAGTGGCTGCTGACACTAAATTGTGGCTCCTGAATTCAGTCAATAGTAGCTTAGATCAACTTGCAGCTGATTAATAAAGGCTACTAGTGACTGCTGAGGATATATAGGGGCAGCCTTGCGTGCTGAACTGGTAACACTGCAGGTGCCAGGATTGAGTACCGAGCCGAGTGAGAGATGTTTGTGGCTGAGTGAGAAAGTTACTTGATATGCACAGCTTACCTTGTTCAGAAATGGGAGGGTATGGGGGCAGATCGTAGAACCTTCAGCTGACGGCGGTATAGTTCTTGAAAACTTGTGATCGACTGCAGCCATACTTACTTCTCTCTGACCAGTTTGCCTAAATCTCCTGACGAACCAGTGCACTTGAATCTATCAGTGAAGGGTGCGGTCAACTTGACTTTACCTTTACCTTTTTTTTGTTGAGTTTAACTGGTAGTAGTTGAGAGTAATTGGTGCTTGCTGAAATTATTTAGTGGCTGGGCAGGGGTAGTTAATAGCTGCACTGTGGTAGCTAATACCTTTGAAATTTTAAAAAGTGGCTGCGTTACTAGCAGGAGCAATTAGTACCTTCACTAGTAGAGCGATAATATAGTAGCAGAGTGCCGATTTAATAGCGCTATTTAACGACCAGCTGTCCCATTATCACTAATCGTTACTAGTTGGACGCCACTAGCACTTGTATTTCTCAATAAGGGTGTGAAGCCGCTCTCGATCCTCAACTAACGGTGACCAATGAGAAGCTGATATTATTATTAAAACTACACCTGGCTTTCGACTGACAGGTATGAAACCCAGGTAAAGCACCAAGCAACTCAAGAACGCCCGGCACCCTTCTAAGAGGGATCCATAAAACTCCATTAACAACTGTCTAGGACGCTTGCAGATCCACACGACCGTACATGAATCTATGTAACGAATTCCAGGCGAAAAAAAGGCCTGGGTATAAAACACAGACTGAACTGACGAGTTTGGCACCTAACAATCTGTATCGCAAAGGGGTGTGCAAGAGCTGCAGCGAGTGTGTTTCTCCCAAATACCTTCGAGCAGGGACAAAGGAACACAGCCAACGTCCTTTATGGTTGAATACCTTATTTAACATACAAAAGCACACAACACTCCGCTCGTGAAACAGATTCACCAAATCATTCTGGGGACAAAACTCCTGACTGAGCTAACCAGTCGGCCAAGGAAAACGCAATTGGCTGGCAGCACCGAAGAAAAAGGGGAGCAATACTTCAACAAAGACAGAAAAATGCATAAAAGCATCTACGGGCAACATCTCCGTCACCATACACAGCATTTACTTCAGGCAGGAACCCATAGCTATTTAGGAGCAATCGTGAGACAAAACTATTAATATGCGCCTCAAACGTAAGCTTCTAATGAAAGTGGACGAAAAGAATCTTTAGAGAGTTAAACCTTGGAACACAGTGTCACGCAGCTTCAGAGGTGAACGCTGCTGGGATATATGTAAGTGTCCGCGACTGACATTCGCAAATTTAGTCTTACTTGCATTTAACTGCATACTCCAGGCAGAGCACCATGCACTAATGCTCCGCAAGTCCCTTTTTGAAAACAGGGCGGCAGCATCATGCGGGCTTGAGGCGCAAATCACTGCTATCAACATAGACTCTTCGGCATAGTTGATATCCTGTTTATCACCGATGAAGCCATACTACTAGTGTACAGAACAAAAAGCAAGGGACAAGCACGCTACCCTGCGACGAACGACTCCAACATGTACAGTAGGACAAAGTGGTCGATCCTCTCGCACGTCGCAGTTGCTGCAGTATCAGTGCCTCACTAGCAACACGGCACTAACCCATATATTGTCACACTAGCGCCGTGAGGGCCTCTTCATATCGTAACTACCGGTAACTAATGAGGGGCTGTCGCTAAAGCGCTCCGATATTAATGAGGGCAGCAGCTATTGTGTAATTAACGGAGCCCGGGGTGTCACTGGAAAGGATGTGCTGCCGCTGCCCCAGCCTTGAAACTAGCTACAACTGCAAATTACAGGGAAGTGGCTACTGTTCCAGCAGTCAGCTGTAACTGCGGCAGTCTTGTTACGTGTAGCTATCTACGGTTGCTATTGCCTTGTTATAGGTCGATAACTTCATATGCTACATCCTCGGTACTTGTAGCTAGCTAAGACCACGAATGCTTACGAGAACATTGCTGCATACTGCAGTAAGTACTAACAATTGGTAGCAATCCTTGGAGACGCTACAATACAAGAAGCAACGCTTATGTTATTTTTCTGATGTAGAAATGGACAACAAAACTATGGGGGTGATGGTAAGTTGCTAATATGAAACCCCGAAATAACTCCGAGGCAAGGAACGATAAGGTTACTATATTGGTGCAGATATGAAGTAAAAATTCTGTAAATAATTTACAAGTTTCATACATTGAAGTAAGTGGAAAATCCCCCAAGCAACAGAAGAACCCCGAGAAAAAAATACAAAGCAGGCTAATGAAGATATGCAAAATTTCCAGTGAAATGCAAATATATTTGTTTTGATATTAGGACGTAATAAATAAATAAGTAAATGGAAGTAAAGCCTGAGGTAAAAAGGATTTCAGTAGAGATATTTCTTCGGCAAGTAATGGTGAGCAATAATCTGCACAATACTGTCGGAACACAAGACGAAAGTCAAGCAAGCCATCATTTTTATAATGCTGACTTCTTGGCAAGAATAACTACAAGCTTTGAATAAACAGTAGGAAACTGCTAGGATGTAGAAGAACAAGGAGGATGCCCGCATGAGCTAGTGATTTATACTCTGCTTTACGTTTTTAGCTTTCAGAGCAACAAAGAATTTTGTTAGGGCAGAGATAGCCACAGATGAGCGTAATGTCGATAAGACTGGAAAAATCAAAGCAAAAGTTCACCTTACAGAGATAACCACGTGGCATATTGTCTATAACGGCAAAGTGTTAATGCTAGGAAGTTTGTAGACTAGATGTTGCTTTCCTATGAGTGAGGGTCGTCGTTTCTTAACGTAGTAGACTATTTAGATTTTAATCTGCACAGAGTGATAATCTTCAGTTCTTAATACAGTAAAACTCCTGAAAAAGAGAGTCCCAAAATAGGGAAAACTACTGAAAGGGAGATCCCCGAGATGAGGAACGTCCGGAAATGTGGACTGCCGTGAGTGACTGTACAAAAACCGATGCTGTATCCACAGACCAGTAGAAAGGCGGAGTAAGGCTCAATTGGCAGCATGTTCAACAGTACAACTTCATGGTTTCCTAAGTATGATGACCGGGAGAAAATGCTTCACAAATGTGCAACCATACTGTAGAACTTGTCAGCTCGATACTGAGACTCCTCCCTAAACCGTGACAGTGTGCTGGTCACCGTTTTAGGAGTTCCGCCGTATTAGTACATAAGAGTTATTTTCTACACAAGTATATCACGGAACCGTATATGATGAATTCAAAAATAACTCAAAAATTTCGTTGAAGATGTCGTCCATAAAGTTGGGAAGAAGGCGAAAAGCGTCAAGCAACGATTGCCATCAAGATAAGAGCTCGGCAAGTAATAAAATGAAGCAGTGCGTCTTGCATCTGCCACTGATACACTGCGACGTGCATCCTTATGTCTCGACAGGAGATTGAGAGAGAGGGGCGAGAGAGAGACAGGGGCGAGAGAAATAGGAGAGAGAGACAGAAGAGGGAAGGTACAGATGACGAAGTAGGGACGGAAAGCTAGGGAGAGGGAACACATGAGGAGAGGTAGAGGGATTGAGGTGTTAAGGATGGAAGACGAAGAGGTGATGGAGAGGAGAGGGGTAGGAGATGCATCGCACAAGCGACGGAGAGGGGGCGGAGAGGAGGAAGGAAGTGTATTGGACAGGGGCGGGAAGGGGAAGGAGGAGAATTGGACAGATGGTGGAGAGGGAGCGGAGAGGTGAGGGATGTATTGGACAGGAGGCGGAGAGAGGAAGGAGGTGTATTGGATAAAGGGCAGAGAAAGACGGCGAGAGAAAGATGATATTGCTTAGAAGGGATGAAAATGGCATGAATGACAGGATAGAGACGGGAAGAAGATGGGATGGAGAGAGATGGAGACGGGGTGAAGCTTGGACCAAGAGACGCTGAAAAGGATGAAGATGACTGGATAGGAGGACGGAGAGAGAATGATAGAGACTGTGATATGGCACGAGAAAGAACGCACGATAAGAAAAGTAATAGAGAGGTGATATTATAAAGAAAGCTGCCAACGGTGCAATTAGAGTGAGAAAGTAAGAGGGACAGGAAGAGCGAGGGAAATATGTAATCAAAAATACTACATAGCGAACTTCCAAGCTTGGCATGAATGCAAAACGAGGGAGCGTGAAATTGTGATAGATAATTGTGAAGAGAAAATGGTAAATGCTGAGTTTAGGACCTGTGGAGAGTTACAAGGTATACTGTATGTAAGCTTATTTATTTTCATGTACTGAGTCTGAACTGATAGGTCGGAGCCGCCGGAAATGCGTAATTTTCGAGATATTTAACTTTAAATTTCCCATTGTTTTTCTATGTGAAAAAACAACCGTTGTCATATAGGCTTGCTAGCGACACCATAACAACCCAACCTAATCTAGCCTAACCCAAGCTAACCTAGGCTAACATGATCTAACCTAGGTTAGACTAGGTTAGATTAGGCTAGGTTGGGTTAGGCTAGGTTACGTTCGTATGTGGTCGTTAGCAAGCCTAGATGACAACAGTTATTTTGTCTCATGGAAAAACAACAAGAACTTCAAAGTCAAATATCTCAAAAACTATGCATTTTTGACGGCTCCTGTGTTCATCATATTTTTGAACTCAGCACATGAAAATACATGGGATTACATTCAGTACACTGTGTAACTCTCCGCACGTCCTAAACTCGACATTTACCGAGAAAATAACTCATTGTTAAAAACATAGTAGAGCAGGAAAATGAAACAAAAAATCTCACTAAGCATGAAAATGAAAACTAAAGAGAAATGATACCTCGTAGTAACTGAGATAAGCGACCAGCAGCGTGACATTTAATTTGGAAATTGGAAAATCATACGCATTAATGGGGTGGCTGTTGGGGGCGGTATCGTATAATATCAGATAATCACTTAAAAATTACCGATTGAGTTTGGTCGCAAGAAGAGAGAGTGGATACATGACACGCAGAATTGGCTTTATTTTTATTAAACCGAGCTAATTAATATTATTATTTTAATGATTATTACTCGTGTTATTATCACTATTAGCATTATGAATATTATTACGATCAATGTGAAGACAGGATAGGAAAGTAGCCGACTAAAGGTGTATGAGGAAGGAAATACTAATACCACATGCACTATAAAAAACATATGTTAGTTAGTCATCAAGGAATCCCTAAATATTTTTCAAATCATACTTCAACAAAATTCCTTCGGGACGGCCTAATACTCTGCTGCTATAGAGCTGCAGCTGCCCTACCATTTCTTCCCTAAGTCACTAACTGTGTAATATGTACAGCCGATGGCAGCGCATACTATTTCCAAACAGGGGCCAAACAATGGGCCGCAATGCAGTGTAGTTTGTAACGATGGAATTACCTGTTCTTAGTATCTAATGTAACTTTGGTATTAAGCTGTTTCCTGAGTACCATGTCCCTATGTGTACCTAATAAAGCTTATTATTTTCATTATTACACTGCGACTGTTTTAATTCTGCAAAGAACCTCAAGCTCGGAAGTTGATTATTTTTTTTTTTCAATCAGCTTGTCCTCCAGCTCATCCTGAAGCAGTTCACACCGGAACGGAAGTATAACGTCTGCTTTCCGGAGACTGACATTGCGGATTCTACAACTTGTAAAACTTCAGCAGAAGACGTTCTTGCAAGCACACTTTTAGATGGATGGTTGCCACAACAAGTGCACGATAATTCCTTTCCGAGTATTTTTATTGTTATCTAAGTTTTATAATTCAGTGCGTGATACTCTAGGTTGCGTCAGCAGAGGTCTCTGCCGCCGAGTAGTAGTGCACGTACGTACACTAGAGGGCCCAGCTATAAAAAGTGACTACACTAATTTTCTAATCAGTTTTTTATTATTCCTGCATCCGGTTCAGGCTGCATCTGTAAGCTTACACTTCTAGTGAAGAAACAAAATTTGTTGCCGCCATCGGCTAGGTAAAGACTCCGACATCAGTTTAAAAATGCTCGAAAGTTGAGCAGCACCTAGAAAATATAGTTCAATCAGAGGAATTTACCGCGAATGCTCAGAGCTCAGTGTAACCTGGATACCAAGAGATAGTTGAACCTTCAAGGATCGAAATTTGGTTGCAATGGGATGTGAAAATATTTTGGCCACAGACTAGGAGACACAGACTGGCAGTTCTTCCGTATTTTTGAAAGAAAATAGTGTCTGACTGATGACGTCACAGTACTCATTTTATTGTCTTCATTATAAGTTGAGACACAAGAAACGAGTTTCATCTGCATAGCTCCAGCTGCTCGAACTTTCATCGATTTTTTTTGGCTACAAAACTCTAAAGCCAGACGGCTTTTAAATAAAAATAGTACTTGCTAGTTAATTATTTTTGCTTTGCCAGTCCAAATATTATTCCCGTTAAATGAAATTATTCAAGGCACAACGCTGATGGCATAACTATGACGTAACAAAAGCTGCAGGAAGAGCTGAGCTGCGCTTAAAAACTGCCCGTCTGTGTTTTCATTAGTGTGTGATTTTGGTTTCTGCTCAGCGCCAACTTTCAACAGCCACGAAGAACTTCAGCTAAGGAAAACTAAGTGAAATTATTTACGCACAATACGAATGAAAACTCCAACCAAGACTAAGCCTCTCTAACTGCAACAAATTCAACTAAAAAATATGCGATATAGCTTATGCCTTAGAGGATCAGAAACTCTACGAAATATACCGCCTCCCATCTATACCACGTTCAAAAAAAGAATCATTATATCAAACAGTACCGAGCCACTTTTCAACGCGAAGCTAGGCTTCAGAAAGTGCAGCATTTCCACTTTCGAGAATATGTATATTTCCGAAGCTCTATTCGTTATCGTAATTTCATAGGCTACAATTTCATGGTATCTCAACTTCTTTTTCAGTAGATGAATTTTGTCCTATCTAAAGCCTTAACAGCGTGACGGAGGGAAGGATCAACCAAAGAGCACTCAAGATAACAGCAAGCAAGCAAGCAATAAACATAGTGGATCATCTGGATCTAGTCAGCTAATAGTCTAGGTGGTCCAGGTTATCAAGATGGCCAATGGTATTCAAGGTAATCGAGATATTCAAGGTATTCGACGTATTCAAGGTAATCAATACATTCAAGGTACTCGCCGCATTCTAAGTAATTAAGGTACTCACGTATTCCAGATAATCAAGATATTTAAGCTACTCAACGTATACACAGTAATCGAGA
Source organism: Parhyale hawaiensis (assembly GCA_001587735.2). NCBI lineage: Eukaryota > Metazoa > Arthropoda > Malacostraca > Amphipoda > Hyalidae > Parhyale > Parhyale hawaiensis. Next base: position 11,586,475 of record LQNS02276924.1, on the reverse strand, counting down.
TATTCCAGATATTCCAAGGTATCCGCCGAATTCGAGGTAATCAAGCTAATTATGATGATACTCGATGTATTCAAGTTAATCATTGTATTTAAACTACTCGCTGTATTTGAGGCCTGCAAAGTATTCATTGCACTTAAGCTATTCAAGGAACATAAGCAAAACTGCGAACCCCCCCGCACCGCCATCGTTCTGATGAGGAAGTAGAGCTACGTATGTGGTACAGCGACACGCAATAACAACCGTTATCAGTGCAGCCAAAGACTGAGCGTCAGTATGCGAATGCGCTACCGACAACCTAATGGATTGAAAAACAAAGAAAGCGTTGGGTAAATAAGATAAAACAAAGCTGTCGTGAGGGCGACAAACAGGCATCACGGCTTCCTTTGTGCTGCTGAGCACTGGGTGCTGCAGTGGTGAAGGGGGAGTACTGGTGCAGGGATGGTAATGGTCAAAGGGAGAGTAATGGCAACAGGGAGAGCAGACAGTGGAGAGATGGTAATTGTGAAGCGAGGGTAATGCTGAAAAGGAGAGTAATGGTGAAAGGAAAGTGAAAGGGTGAACGATGGCGAAGGGGTAGTAATGGTGATAGGGACAATAATAGTGAAAAGAAAAATAATGGTGGAGGGACTGTAAGGGAGAATAATGGTGGAGGAATAGTTATGATCAGAGAGAGGGAGAAATGCTGAAGGGAGAGATATACGTATAGTGAATGGGCGGTAGTGGTGAAGGGACGATAATAATGAAAAGGTGAGTAATGCTAGCTTCAAGGCACACAATCGTGAAAGGGGGAGTAATGGTAATGCACAGTAATGATAAAAGGGCAGTAATAGTGAAAGGGAGAATAATGGTGAAGAGGAGTAATGGTGAAAGGGAAAATAATGGTGAAGGGACAGTGATCGTCAAAGAACAGTGGAGGTGAAGGGCCTGTGATGATAATGGGGTAATGACTGGGAAGGAACAGGTTGGCTTGCATTAAACATCATATGTTGAAGGACGAATGCGGAGACGAAGTATAAAATTAAATATGAAATGAAAATCGGGCGCACACACGCACATGGAGAATTACTTGAAACCCATGAAATATACCCTGAAAATAACTATCGTGTATATACGAGGAGATTTATTGGAGTATATTTGAATGTAACCTAAAATAAGACCCCCAACATACAAGGAAAAACGCTCCAACAAAGCCGTCTTTCCAGCCAAAGCTCTGCTAATGCTCTCCGAGTTTCGGGGAAATACAAAGTGCTTTATTATCGCTAAAGGGAAAAATACGGGGCACTTTTGCTTCCAGCGATCACACAATATTCGTGCACATATTTGGGGCCGGAACGCTCTGTATCAGTTGTGCTGCAGAGCGCGATATTACTGGGCAGTGATGCTCTGTATCAGTTGTGCTGCAGAGCACGATATTACTGGGCAGTGATGCTCTGTATCAGTTGTGCTGCAGAGCACGATATTACTGGGCAGTGATGTTCTGTATCAGTTGTGCTGCAG